>JALJCO010009310.1:0-273311 GCA_023101725.1 Atherinomorus stipes | reverse complement strand
TGACATGTGGGACAGGTGAGATTGATGAGGTTCCTCTGAGTTTCACACTGTGCAGAGAGCAGGGGTACAGGAACAGAACGCTGCAGTGTGGCGGGACAGGGCTCAGGGCCCACTCGCGCCGTGGGGTCCCTCGGCTGATTAATGGGACTGGAGGCCCTTCAAAAACAGCACTCCCCGCAGACAGGGCCCGACGGTGCTCCAAAAATAACCTGGCAGGGGAGGCAGCCCCGGCCTCCAGCCCTAACAGGCTGCAGCTTCTGAAGGAACCACACTTCAATAGAGCCTGGGGGAGATAACCAAGAGGAGCGGCTCTACTTAAGGCAGGAAGCTGTTATCTGGCTCATTAGAAACTAAACATTTAATGACTTCTAGTTTATGGGAAGTGGCTCGTACCAACAGTGTATCAATGCCAGTGTCATATTACCTGCTGTTTTTTGACTCAACATTCGTGAAAGATAGCTGATGCCAAAAACAAACTTCACACCATGAGACACTACAGTCCATGTTACGGCTAATTATTGGAGCATACTTATAGTTCTGAATGCAGAGACACCTTGTCCATGTTTGAGTTTAAAAAGTCATTTTTATGACAAAGTTTTTAAAAAATGGAACTACAATGCAAAGTTAGCAATCTCTTTTTTGGTGGGGAAGATCAGGAGCTACCGTCCCAAGCTCAACAACTTAATGTAACTTGTAAACTTATTTTCTCAGCTTTTTGAGTTTCAAAGCTCATGGGAGAGCCATAAAAAACATCATAAAAAGTCACAACACCATAAAAAGTTACCCAACTAGGCATTAAGACTAAATATTGCCCTGCAAACAAATGGCTTTAAGTAAGGAATTTCAATTCTCCAAGTAAGAAATCCAAGAGTTTGTACACTTATCAGAACCACTTAAAGGAGTGATGACATAGCAGTTAAAAACTAGTTTATGTTGTTGGCATTACTGTATATGTAAATACTCCAAAGAAAAAAACAGCATTTTTTACAGCGGAGTATTGTTTTGAAACGCCAGACCTCACTTCCTCAGTAATACAGTTGGGTCCGGTGATGATATAGAGCTTTACCCGGAGACCAGGTTGACTTCATTTTGATTGGCTACACCTTATTTGGCTATGACCTTATTTGGAGAATCGAGGTCAAGCTGTGGTCGGACTTTGCTAAAGGCTAACTGCCAGCAACATGGGCACTTCAGACAGTGAGCTACGTTTATCAGACAAGACAGCATTTAGAAAATAAATAAACTAACAGGTAATGACAAGGTTGTGGCCCCCTCCCTCAGTGTTGCTGCAGAAGTTATCTTTTAAATCCATTTGTTTGAAAACCCAGACCTGACTGCACAGAAGTTACTACTAGCTCCATACACGCAGCTTAATCAGACAGGGAGGGGAGGGGGGAGCGGACGGTGCATAGACCGTTAGGAGAGGGGGGCTGTTTATTTGATAGTGTGCTCTTATTGGAGCAATTAAATTACGTAGAATGATAGAACTAAGTAGAATGATAGCCTGCTGTCTGATTCAACTGTTTCTGAGCAGAGAGACAAAGCTGACAGACCATAAACAGGAACTTTGATTCTCACTCTGGACATTCACATGGCTTCATCAGTGCACAACAGATCATATTATACACCCAAAACCCCAGAAAAGTGAAATTTGATGTCATGGCACCTTTAACATAGATGCAATATGGCCATAAAAGTCCAAAACAGTAAATAAATACACTGAAATTAAGTTAGGGTCAATGATTCCCAACATCTGCATTAGGGCTTGAAGATATATCGAATATACTTAAGATATCGCTGCTTGTCCCCTGTGGGATATAGAAAATGACTATATTCGTCATATTTGAGTATTTAATTGCTTTTAGTTGCGTTGGGTTTTCTCACTCCTCCTAGTCTCTCTGCACCGCTCTGCACGGAGAGATAAAACAAGCACACCTAGTTATGTACATCACGTGTGCTACGTGCTACTGTACGTCATATGCCCGGCAGCATGTAGGAGCTTCTCTGACAGAGAGCTCAGGTAGCGGCAGCAGCATGAGTTCTAAAAAAAATGGAGGAGGAAGAATTCATCCCGAAGAAGACATAAAAAGACCCACAACGTAACTTTAAGACCTTAAAGTACCAGTGGCATGAAACCCCCGGCAACTTTTGGTTCCTTTTCAGTCAGACTCTAAGTACCTCAATACTGTATGAAAAGATTGTTCGCCGTCACTCATCCTTGTCATAGAATAGCAGGCTCTACTAGTTAGCACTACTGTTAGGACTGCCGTACAATGACCGAGGTTCGGTGGGCGGGACCAGAAGGCACGATTGCTTCTGTTGTCATGGTGCTCTCGTGAAGAGGGGGCGGAGTGATACGGAGATACCTGGAGACATTCGCCCATACACTCAGCAGTAACCTGCAGACACATGCCTCTCCACACACTCATGTTTGAGTAAAAAAAAGAGTTGCTGTGTTCTGTTGAACGCAGCTGCACGTCAGGCTTGAAGAAGTTCGCATTGAGTCTCTGTGGATCTATACATGACGTAGGGCGGTGACGGATTCACCAACCTGACACAGATGCTGATGCGCGAGTATGAATAGAGTTTAGGAAGAAAACAGCATAATATTCCAGCAACAAGTTTCCCTGAATTATTTACTTCACCCATGACATGAATTCAGTTAATAGTAAATATAAAAGATATATTACACTAGTTCTGCACGTTAGATATGTCTTCGTTTGACCGTAGCGGTACAATAACAGTGATGATGATGATTATGATGATGATGATGACGGCCTGATTGCAAACCCGAGTCCGCAGCCGAACATGCGCGCACAACGGGAAGAATTCTAAACTGGAATCAACACAAACATCAGTTTCCCTCAGACATAAAAGGCACAAACATGATGAGAAACGTTTATTAGAAACTTTGTGTTTCTTCGTGGTGGCTGGAAGCCGTTATAACCTCTCCTGAGGAGGAACCGGAGCTGCAGGGAGAATTTCTGTTAGTTCGGTCTGCAAATTCCTGCAGAAATGAAATCATCCACAAGCTTTTTAGTGGGGAGGACAAAAAGATTGCTGTTGTCCTTCATACGCCAGGTACAGAGCAGTTTTGATGCGAACTGGTGTTGGTTTGTTGTCGTAGGTCTCAGAGGGAGGGACTTGGACAGTGTAGTTTGGGGCAGGGGGGTAATTGGCTGAAAGCCATGGCTACACAAGCTGCACAAGGAGTAAAATACGCCGAACTGCCAATCAGCCCATTTGTGTATGCTAACTTCGCCATGTAGGCAGACACACCCAGGGAAAAAGGAAACGCAAATCTATAATTTACCCCCTTAGGGGGCATAGGCAGGCTGGGGAAACTAAAATATAAGGTCAAAAACCTCAACAAACGCAAATTTCATGCCAGGGGCACTTTAAAAATCTGCGTTTCTGACTCGCTTTGATGCCACACCAACATTCATTATGCGCATTTCCGAGCCGTCACTACCCAGAGGCGTCCTGGGGCTTAGAAACAGCAGTATGTAAGTTTCCCATCCGAGACGCGACTGTGGCGTTGCAGCCGACTATTGGTTGCAGCACCGCGTCACTTACTAGCAGACGGATATGAACTATATTTTTAAAAAGTAATCATAATCCCTCCTCAAGGGATTTAGAGGGGTGCAGAATGAAAGTATTGCACTTCCTTAAAAAATTATATTTACCCTGAAAATGACTATATAATAAATTTTCACAGTTAAACAATGGCGTTATGTTTACATCTTCCAGCCAATACAGGCCCCCATTGCCGGTTGCCAAATACAGTCTCTATGCTCCAATGTTATGATCGGCACATCAAGGCTGGCAGTGGGGAAATAGTGGAGTCGGCAAGTCAAGCATTTTGTATGTTCTTTTAAATTCTCACCAAAAAGGCCTAATCCACTCAAAATCTGTGCCACTAATTAAAATTGCTTCAAGCCAAACCCGATAACTGTATGTACAGCTATTGTGTGCATTTCAAAAAGCCAAACCTGGCTGAATTTTACAACACATAAAGGGTCTGTTTCAAATAGTTTCATTAGACCACTTCTTTCTCCTTCAGCACTGACAACAGACATCACTAAATTTTGTTTTACTTGCAGGAAACAAATGACTGACGGGAGAGCTAATAATACCTAAAAAGACACATAAAAGTCGCAACACAGCAAAAAATAACTGCCATGCACATCGTAAATTTATCAATATGTAATTATGGTAACACTCAGGTCAAGCCTCCACCACCAGCACCTCTGAAGAGTGCAGTCATTTCCTCCTACAAGGGCAGAAAATGTTGACTTGAGTGCAGCTCAAAGGCTCATATCAGATACTTGGTATGTTTTAATTAAGAATGTTAGAGAAAGAAGACATACAACTAAAACAGAGGAGGCACCACAATGGCTGCATTTAGGCCAGTTCTGTAATTCAGCTTAGTAAGATGAATTTTCAATATAGCAATAAGCCGACATGTGGGATTGTTTTAAGAAAAGGGCTAAATGTGCAGAGCATCTGAGCAAGTGCCCTGGCTGGAGAATGATTACGACAGACCTAATTACACAGAAGGGACTGCTGTGAATTAGCCGATTTTTCTGACAGTTGAAAATAAATAGGGCAGTTAATGTACATCCTCAAAGGGGAGGCCATGTTTCCTCACTCTCGCTGGCCTCTCCCATGTGGTGCAGGAGCTGCTCTAATGGTTTTAGCTGACACCCGAGTAAGTGAATTTGGAGTTGAGGAAAACAGAGAGGCAAATTAGAAGTCACTTCCTCTTTCCTGCAGCCCGGGGCTGACATGACCGATATCAGCCAATAACCGGACCACAGGCGAGGGATGACTGGAAGTAGATCGGCATGTTTATGGCTGATATTCAGCTGTAGGGCAGAAAGGTTGTGAGAACAAATATTTCACTTCCTACAAAAAAAAAAAAAAAAAAAGCACAGACACTGGCAAAAATTTAAGACTCTACATAAAATGTGGTACTTGTAAACACTGCTGTAATACAATGTATTCGAGCAAAAAACAATGTATATCCAAAACCTGCAAATTTTGTTGTCATGGTTCAGTAATATATCGATTTTTAATTCCAAATAAAGCTCAATTCAATTTTAGAAAAATCATCCACTTACATTTGCTGTGTACAGAGAGAAAGCATTCTCAAGTTAAGTGTAGAAATTGATCAAGTTCTCATATCTTAAAAGGGTGATATCATGTTATGAAATGACTTGTCATATCAAAGAAATTATCTTTGTAACTATTTTAATCTGAGCTTATATTTATTGATTAATGGAAAAAAAGAACGTAATATGAAATACATTAACTGACTACATCATAAATCAAAAGCCTTGACTGCAAACTGTTTTTTTTTCCCTGTTTAAAAAAAAAAAAACTGGTTGTTTGGTGATGAAAGGAGGGGTCCAAACCCACCTCCCCAACCTGTGATTTCTTCTTTTATCAGTTGTGTACAAAATTCTAGTTTCCAAGCCATGGCAACAAGCCAACATCACTGCAGTTTCTGCACCTGTTTCTAAAAAAGTAGCTTGATCCGAAAAAATTGGTTCAGTTTAAAAAAAAAAAAAAAAAAAAACAATGAAATAATGAAACTGACGTGTAACTAGTATATAGAACATTTTCTGACAGTGACCAGCAATGAACTAGAAATACCATCAGCACCAGTGGCGCAAGTTGTAGTGCAAACATAATCCTATTTTGCCCATGAATCAGAGGTGGTCCTTCTCTGAGCTGAGGGCCAAAAATTGTGATCCATTTGACGTTTTCTGTAAAATTAACTCTACATTCTTATGTTTCAGTGAGTTCTACTTGATAACTTGAGACAGACCTTTGCCCTGCTTCAGAGTTTCACAGATTGCGGTTTGTTCGTGTCTAGGTAGCGAGCTGCTCTTCTCAGCAAGGTTATCATAGTTAACTAAAACTAACGAAAAAACCAAAACTAAAATTGAAAAAACATTTTTGCTAACTGAAATAAAAATAAAAATGACAGTTTTTTAAAAAAACGATAACTGAAACTGTATTGTGTCTTTGAAAAACTAACTAAAATTATTGCAAAAACATCCTTAGTTTTAGTTTTTGTTAATTTATTTAATACATAAGCTTTTTGGGTTGATATGAAATCTGTTTCTATTTAATCTGTTTACTTTTCTTTTATTTCGAGTGACTTTCTGATGATTTTGAATGTCACGCCAAACAAATACCCATAATTTACCAAAGAAAATCCCCAAAAACTAAAACTAAGACTAAAAATGATAAAAACTAAACTAAAACTAAGCATTTTCCAAAAAATAAAAACTAGCAAACTCAAAAAACTAACTGAAACCAACTAAATTGAAAAACAAAAAGTCAAAACTTAAAACTGAAACTAATGAAAAATCCAAAACCTTGCTTCTCAGCTGTACAGTAGCCATGCACATCTGGGGCGCATGCAGCCTGCAGTGTAGAGAAAGCCCCCAATAACTAACGGAGAGCTAACTCTGAACTCACAGGACAATAGTACTCATTTGTTCATTAATTCTACTTAAAGTATTGGTAAAATGAAGGAGTTTTGCTGCAGATAATGCCTTGCAGAGGCTGCCCCGTCTATCCCATTATATGGACATATGCCGGTGGGCGGCTTAATCTGAATATCGCTCGAAGTAGTCAAAGCGATACAGAAATTTTACCGGTGAGTAAATGCACGTCTAAACTCCAGGTCCAGGTTGAAAAAAAGGAAAGCTATCCTTTAACTTGTACACAAACTGAAATTAGACCAATGAAACCGATTCAGACAAAACTAAAAGACGAGGCCATGATCTGGTGGCAGCTTAAAAAATCTATGTTTTAGGGAAAAATTAAACATTTATTCTGACATGTGAATTATTCACACACCCAAACCATGTAGCACAGGAAATCTAAACAACCACTGCAGTTTCAAGATTGACATCCAAGATTAGTAGAACCCATTCGATGCCTGACCAAAAGTGGTATATGTTCACAATCTGTCCAGGATGATGCCAAAATGGGAGCGGTGAAAATAGTACGAAAAAACTTGAAAATGTCACAGCACTGCAAAAACAACTAGACATTTTTATCTAGTCATATTTCTCCCTTTTCACCTTAGTTGTTGCTGTTATATAATGATGACAACACTGATGGAACCATGAGCAGATAGAAAATAAAACTACAAACAGCAAACGCTAAAGCAAACAACTGCTGATATAGCTTTCAAACTAAAACAAAAATGCCAGCCTTTTAAAAAGGTAAAGTACGGAAGCTGAGAGCATTCGTTTTCTACAATTCTCTCTTTCTCCATTTTCACGAAATAAGTTAATTTTCTCATTTTCACAGGATAAAAAGAATCATTTTCTCTAAATAATGAGATAAATTCATAATAGATAACGGTGTTCTCTTGAAGGAAACATAAGTTAAAGGAGCTTGGACCCAACCAACCAGACTTAAAGATCCAGAAACAGGCAAGTGACTGAGGACGAAGTTGCACCCAAGGCTAAATGCTGCTATCCAAATACAAAAAATGTGTTGATGCAATGTTATACTGTATTTGTGGTGTTACCCAAATAAAGTGTTAAACTTTTCAATTTTGAGTATTGTTTTTACACTTCTTATTATTACAGATATTAATCTGTAAATTACATCCTCCATTTGTTGTTGTATTTCTCAAACATGGCTCATTTTCTCTTATACTATTGCTTCAGTAAGACATTTAAGAGAAATAATGAAGACATGGAAGACACGTTGGACAGACAATAATAAGATCTCTTTTAGGGCTCAGATTGGTCTCATAAGTGTCTCAGATTCATCTCATGCTTTTCTCTTTTATTGTCCTTCAAAATAACAGACACAATTGAGATCAGGGGCAGACAATTATGAGATCTATTCTGTGTGTCCCACTTCTAAAGTATGGCTCAAATAGTTATCTCAACTTTGTCTCAGTGATGTCTTTTCTCTTTTCAGCTAACCTCTTGCTCCTAAGGGACCCTTAGGAGAAGTAATTGAGAACAAATGATCACAGAATGATACCATTATGAGAGGCTCAAGCTGGTCTCAGGAGGTGAGATTGAGCCACAAATGAGCAGCACATTTTTGGTATGGATAAGTGTGCTAATATGTATGAACCAGTTAGTCCTGCATCTTAGTAGAATAGACCTGTCTGTGAGCTAAAAAGCACCTTAATAAAAGAGAGAAACGCAGCCGAGCCTTGTGCGTAATTATTGAGGAAGCAAACAGCGCATCATGCAAATAGATCAAGCCCATCCCCTGCCTCTCCAGTGACTGTGGAAGTCACTACTGGGGAATCCATCGGTATATCAGTCAGCAATGATGGCCCAGAAAATATTTGTGGTCTCTAAAAAGTCTCCATCCTGATCCTCCTCTTGATATGATCTTCCAGCAGTGCAGCACATCCATTGTGAAACATTATGCATGAGTATCACCACAGTATGTTTACTCAGTAATTACAGTAGCCTCTTAAATTATGCTTATGGACTGTATGACTCAATCCAGGAACACACCCGGGTTTATAGGGTCTACAGTCTGATATACATCATCTCACTAGCCAGTTTCCCCATCTCCAAAAAGTTTGTTCGCAAGGTTGAGAGTTTGGGTACAGGTGCGCATATTCTCCCGTCGGGTTTATTTTTATAAATCATAAACTTTGCGTGGAAAGTCGCCACATTCAGGCCCTGTTTTGTACGTAACCAAGCTTTATAAATGAGGCCCCAGCTCTGTATTGGGATGTCCCTTCGACCCGCCACCTCAACTGAAATAAGAAGATAAGTCTGAGGCCGGCTTAGGTCTGCAGTTTGGGCCTGCGTCTCTTATCCATGGGGGCAGCCTCCTGCCTCCTCCTCATCGCGGCTGGTGATGACGATGGGCTAGCCCGAAGCCCAACGTGAGCCTTCCGAAGAGGAGAATGGTGCGGTGGATCGAGGCCGGGAAAAGAACAAGAGCACGCCCAAAAACAGGAGGCGTGCTTAAATGCGCTCTGGATACGCATATGCAGGTGATCTAGAAGCTGACTGTGACGGGGGGTGGAGGAGAGGGAGAGGCAAGGCATGGAAGCACGGAGAGGAGCAGGCTTTTGTAGGAAGCAACAGCTGAGTCTGGTGCGCTATGCGCCCAGCCTGACGGGCATGGTTGGGACACTGCAAGCCAACCTTTCGTGGAGAGGTGCATGGGAATGAAGGATGGAACCAAGAGGATTTTTAGAAAACCTTTTTTCTTGACCGCTCTCGGCTTCCGTAGAAAAGCCTAAAAAATAGCTTCCTATTTGACAGACATCACACCTCAGAGTAAAGCATGCTAATGTTTGCACACCTCCATCCACATTTGGAGAAAATTAAAAGAAATGAAAACCAACACTTTCTTTTTTATGTTATTGCTGGTAATGAAGCACTGCTGCAATGCTCTCTGAGCCCTCCCACCCGCTTCCAGCCCCTTCCTCCCCTCACGTCGCACACCTCTCGGGCCTCTCCAGAGACTCTGTCTTAACAAAATGCAGACAGGCCGGCAGTGAACGTGCATACTGTACAACAGCTCGTACATCAACCTGAAGAGGGGCTCTGGGCTAAAGAATGAGGTTTTAAGCTGGACCAGGATGCAACAACAGTCCAATATTTAGTTTTCTTGTTCACACTGACACAAAATAGTTAAACATATGTCTGTAAGGGGACCCAAAGTTTGTCTTAGCACCCTGTTTGCTTCTCTAAGGCAGAGGTATAATGATAGAAAACTTCAAACTGACTTATGAGAAGGCTCTTAAATCCAGTGAAGAAGCACAGACATGACTGTACACACAAGACTGGGTCAGTCAACTGATCAAAATAAACTTTCCACCTAGAAGAACAAAAGATTCAGTCTGATAAGAAAGCTGCAACTATCAAGGTCAAACCTTAGTGATAATGAGATGTGTCACAGAAGACACTCAAAACAAAAACTCCTCTATATTCACACTGAAAACCTAAAAAAGTGCATGACTATGAAGCAGCTGAGTCAAGCAAAGTCAGTGTATGACAATTTAATTCCTCCGATGACACGTCAAAGTGTTTTTACGTGCTGCCAAATTCTCCTTTAACCTGCCTCTTCTGGTTCAACGTCAGTTTATGACTTCCTCCATTTCCCAGAATGCCTTTTCTCCAGGGCTTCGCTTGGGTGTTTGCTTTCATTTGTACTTCCCTCGTTGCCTTCTGAGCAACAGACACCAAAGTAACAGTTACTGCAGAGGTTTTAAATCTCTGAAGCTCTTTCTGCTGTCAAACTGAAAGCAGCTGTCGTAAATACCGAAACTTCCTGCTGCAATCTTTCAATCACTTTCAACATAAACTTACTTTCTTCAATGAAAAGTAATAATCACACACTTTAAAGGAACTTTAAACTTAAAAATAAATGGATGACTTCTTGAAATGCAGCTTTGTCCACAGTACATTTAGCTGAATTCTTTCATCAAGCCAAAGAATTCTGCTGGTCGCAGACAGAGCATAAACACAACCTACCTATTTTTCTAGGTTCAAAACTGACCGTAAGTTTTTCATGTAACATCAGAAATTAATGAGCATCTTTTCAGCATTGCCTTCAAAAATCCAGCATCAGATGAGCTGTAGTTCTATTAAAGGGCCCATATTATGCATACTGACTTCTTCGAGTGTTCGAAATGGTCTTCTGAGGCGTTTCAACTTACAAAAAGACTAAAAATGTCAATAAAAAACAACTTCACAGTTATTGAAAGTCTTTGATACCTTTAAATAAAGCTTTTTTTTTTTACAATCAGCCTGACTTTAGCATTTTATTCATACGTCACTGGCTGGTCACTTACTTTTGGTTATCATAAGCCAAGTTCAATAGAGCGTTTACATCAGAACAGCTGAGCGCAGGGATAATCAACCCCAGTCCACAAGGCCCACTGTCCAGCAGATTTGTGGTGATTCCCTGCTTCAACATGCCTGATTTACATTAATGGGCCAATAGCAGACTTGCATGAGCTTGTCAGAGATCCACTTAATTTGAATGTGGTGTGTTTGCCACTCCCTCTCCCCTGTCTGTATTTCGCTTTTTCCCTTTGTTTTGGTGTGTTCGGGACATTTCTGGGCAGAGATTTCTGTATATATTGCCAGCCAATAACAGAGCTAAGGGCATGGGGCTGTGTGGGAATAAACTCGTCGAGTGGAGCAGATGCCAGTCACTCGAATTCTCAAAAAAACAGCAGACCCAGCGAAGAAAAGGAAGAACTCTGCTGTGAAGTGAGCATTAGATAGTGGTGCACATTGGAAAACCAGGGTTAATATTGGTTTGGCTTTGGTTTGACCAAGCTTTGAAGGAGAGGCTTCCAGCTGAACAGGCTGAAGAGCAATGCTATTAGCTCAAGAAGAGGGGCTGTCAGTTTGAATAGCATTTACAAACAGAAGCGGGGGTAAACTCTGGACTCTACCTTTAAGTTTGGAGGATAAATGGTTGACATAAACTGCTTCTGTGCAGTTATACCCCACAACAAAGCTAGAGATGAATCGGGCCTTTGCACAGGCCAAACTAGATTGCAGACTGCTGATTGGTCTGAGCGAATCAACTGCTGACGTAAACAGCTCTGTAGCAGCACACACACAAATACAATCTCTTGGTCCATGCAGGGTTTTGAAACTCTTACAATTCAAAGAGCCATTTTTGGACTCAACCTAGCTAAATAAAAGTCGTCTAGAGCCACAAATGCTCCATGGCCTTTTTTTTTTTTTCAAAGGCATCTAATCTTAGTACTAAGTGTAGAAAATTTGCTGACAATTTAAAGGTCAGTCAAATCAGTCAAATTTCCTTTTTTAAGATTTGGAAATAAAAAAAAAAAACATGCAAAAAGAGGATATACATTTTCTTCAACCAAATTTTCTCCAATGGGACTTAAATGTATAAAAATCAGTTCAATAGACAAATAAAAATGTAAATATTTGTGGGAAATGATGTGGAAAAACCCTGATTTCTGAGCTAATGACAAAAGAAATAGATATTACAGAATATGTATTACTGGTTCTTCTGGTGTCATTATGTTGTGGAAAATTCAACACAATTATTCTGTGAAAGAACTGCTAGGAACTTGCAAATGTTAATATTATTTTTAGTCAAAGTTATCGAGAGTCATTGTGGAGGGTGCAAAGAGCCACAGATTGTAGACCCCTGGTCCATGAAGTTGTTATAAATTTTGGCTCAGTTTACAAATAACAGATATCTAGTTTGTGTATTTGGACGGCAGATTTTGCATGTAACTTATAAATACATATGGATGTTTATTAACAGTGAGTGTGTAAAGATCTTTAGAACTCATTTAGTCTAATACCCACTGTATACTCTTCTACACGCTTAACTTTTAAGAAACTGGATAAATGCATCAGCTAAATTATAATGATGCAATAAATATAAATGTACACAGGAAAGCTGTGTGACTTTTTTTTTTTAAAACAAGCAACAAAAGACGATCTTTGGAAAAGTAAAAAACATAATGACAGAAATCACAAAAAAAATGTTAGCAACAACCTCAATATTATATAATAAACAAGTTCAAACGGGGAACATAAAAAAGAAATGACCATGGCTTAGAAATCAGGGAGTAATACATGTATAGTGAGACAAAAGCATATTTAGATTAGTTCACTTGAAAAGGTATCTAGGCCAGTTTTAACTGATAAAACTACAGCTTGTCTTTGGTTTGTGTTAGTCCAAAAATGTATGTCTATTACCTGGATTAAGCAGCACGAGTAAGAACATATGAAAAATCTTGGCACATTTTTCATGTTCTACAAAAAGGATGAAAAATTGTTTATAAAAAAAAAATGTATTCTTAAAGCAGAGTTTAGCTTTTGCAATAAGCCACATTAGAAAATCATTTTGTACTACAGAGACTAACAAATTGACTGTGACAACACGTCAACCCAAACAACAGCAGAGGCTCCAGATCTCCTAGTTAAACATTAATTTACCGCAAGTTTTTAAAAATTGTACATTTATTCGCAAAACACACGGAAAATAAATAATAAAGCCGCTGAAAATGCATGTTGTGACAAAGATATGGTTTTGATTTAGGTAAAAGAGGTTTTAATGAGTTCCCTATATGGATATGTTTGCCAGTTGTTGCTGTCTGCTGATCAGACTCCTAAAAAGATCATTTTAAGATAATTCAAAGCTAACAGACTCCCCTGCCCCTCTGCTCTGCAGGCTACGATGCAGACCTCCTCTGCTCTGCAGGCTGCCACCGACCTGCTGTTAACTGCCAAACGTCAGCACAGCAGCGCTTAACAAACATGAAATCTTTGCACAAAGTGTTTTTATTTCTCCCCAGCACGTACCTTGTCTTCCGGACTGACCCCAGCGCAAAGAAACCTTCTCGGCAGACTAAATCCGTGAATGAATCTAAAAAGATGCTTCAACTTAGTCCGCATGGGAAGCGCCATGTTGGATTATGACTTCACAGTACGGCGGCTGTTAAAGGACAAAATAGTAGACAGCATTTCAGTCGAAAAGGGGGGACAAGTAGTGGTAATTAAGCAGGAAAAATTCACTAACAACAATAATAATCAGAAGAAGAATGAGAAGAGGAAACAGTAGAAGAGGAAGAACAGAGCTCAGAGCCAAGTCTTTTAATTCAAGAGGAGAAAAACACATAAAACAAGGCAACAAGGTCAAGGTCAGTCTAATTGATGCCCAAAGATAGATCTGCTTTGCACATAAATAGAAGAGGTCATCCTTTGTGCAAAAACAAAACAAAGCATATTAAACCAAAGACAGATACAGGAAAATACAAAATGTTCAAACGTGAAAAATGATTCCCACATGTCATACAGTGATTTGAATATCTTATTAAATTATGTTCATTATTTACTTAAGTGGAAATATTGAAAATAAATCAGAATGGCAGACTTTTCGCGAGTAAAGGTCTCTAACTGAAATACACTTTCACTAGGCATATCAAAATCAGCCATATTGGGGAAATAAAACATGTATATTTCTGTACTGGAGTAAACACAATTTTCCTGGTGTAGTTCATTAGATTGGTAGTGATCATCTTAAACATTATGTGTTCGCAAAGCACTAATAATGTGGGAAAATCAATTTCTTTTCACTTCATTAAAAGGTTTTTATTTCTAAAGATTTTGGTTATGTCAAAAGTGTTAAAGATGCTTGTTAAAATTGTGAAGATTTGCTCTCATGAATTGATCACTTTATTAAATAAAGTGCACTGTTTAGCAAACACACTCTACCAATTCCTTGTGAGTTTTAGTTGAATTTCTAAAATTGCTTATAAAAAATAAAACTTTTCTCTTTTGAATGCAATGAAACTTGATACACTGAAATAAATTATTCTGTCTGTTGTTTAAGTTCCTTAAATCTAATATGTAGCTTCTACTTACATAAAATATGTTAATAAGATGTACATAATTATTTTACGTACATTTAACTTAAAACCTTACAAATCAGTATTTACCTAATTAATTAATGTAGAGTTAACATGAAGGAATCAAGTTCAAATAATTGGCGGAAATGTAGTGTTGTGTTCAAACTAAGATTACCTTCCTTTTCAACATAAAGCAACTGAGTTGTTTAAACTAAATATCCTTAGTTTAGCATAACAAAATGTATCAGCGTTAATCAAACTTATTTTCTAAATTTTTTGCCTCCAAAACCTATGTGAAATGCATTGCTGAGCCACTGGCCAAACAGATTTTAAGGTTTAAACTTAATTCAATGTGAATAGGAGGTGTTTTAGTTATCTAATTATATATCATCAATAATTATACATAAATAAATTCATTCTTTTCCATCAGTGCAAATAAAAAATAGGACAGATTAACAATAAAGCCATATTGAAAAGGATAGTAGACAATAACTGCAGCCACTAAACTGCAACCATCGTCACCATCACCAACAAAAACAATGTAAAGGTTACAGTATGGTGTGACAGTTGTCATAACATAAAATATTACATACTGGCTTTTGAAATGACCTAATATAAAACCTCAACCTTATTGTTGTTCATAATTATGTTGTGTTATTTCATGCTCCTTCTGTTAATTTTTTTAATTCAAATACCATACGTTTCAAATATAACAACTCACAATCTGGATTTTCTTTTTGTCTTGCTTTGCACTTACTGCCATATTTCGTAATACAACTTTTTTTTGGAAGTGTTTATCAATCATAAAACCAGGTAAGTGTGACATCATGAGCTATTATTCAGCTTAGATTTCCAGGAAAACACAACAACAATAAGAGTATTTATTTCTCGGAAAGGCATTTGTTTCCTTATCCTTCTTTACTAAGTAAACTTCTTTTGAGATTGATAGCAGAAATTAGGTATCTTTTGTGTGTGACTTTTTTTTACGCAATAAAAGCAAAGTAAATATGGATGGGATACTCACTGTATCTTCGCATTAATAAAATGAGACAGTTAAATTGTATTCATGTAAATTATCTTCTGGGAGACCTCAAGTGCTAACTGAGAACACAGGACCTTAGTCATTTTGTTGAACTGTACACCAGCTGCAGTCTATGGAAGAGGAAGATATGCAACAACACACTCCTGTCTGCAAAATGTACAGTAGGCCATAGAAATGTGTCAGACATATGCAGTTTCCTCGTTTGAGGTCTCCATGTTAATTGAGTGATGTTGTGTCTGGCAGCTTCCTCAACAACCCAACTTTCCCAGGGAGCAGCTGCAGAACCCCTTTATACTACACCTTCCCTCATTACAAAGTGGCGATATACATGCTACAACTGATTATGCGGCACGCTGGGTAAAGTTACAACATGTTTGCAGGGCACACCGGCTGCTCACAGTCCCTGAGACCTCTCATTTCTCAGACATCTGCTCCTGATTTTTTTCTCTCCCTCCACCTTTTGCATCTGGTTGCATTTGCAGAACAAAATACAGACTATCATTCCATATTCATTATTATTTCCCGAGGCACTCGGACTGAGCTCTTTGGTGCGTCAAATTTAGAGACCTGAGTCGGTATGTTCTCTCACGCCTGTCTGATGGGAGAGCTAGTTTCGCTGGAGCAAAGAACAACTGATGGGAGATGGTTTTGTATGCCTGCTTATGTGTGTGTGTGTGTGTATATGTGTGTGCAGAAACCTTCAGCTCCTGTTTCCTGGCCACCCAGTAGAAGTCGGTCCTTCAGTGCTTCATCTTTTTACCTTCACCCCCCCCCCCCCCCCCCCCCAAAAAATGGAGAGCAGCGCTTCTCCTATGAGTCTTATCAATAAATTAAGCGAGTAATGTGATATAGCACAAGTCAGCACAGTAACAATTCCACCAGTAATTACTTATGAAACATCCAATCCAACACAACATGGTGATGTAATGCCATGGCCTGATTAACCAACTGAGGGGCCCAGGGTGCAAAAGTGACTGTTTGGATCCTGCTTGGAAAAGGGATATGTAAATTGTTTCAGGAATACTACAGCCTGCAAGTTTAAAGATGCAATAATGAAACTGGATTTTGTCACAGCACTTCAAATATTTCATAAAGACAAACCACAACGCAAAAACATTTTAGCTGTCTGAAATACCTGTAAATCCAACATAAAATCTCAATGATCATTAAGGACTGTTCTGTTAAAAATAAAAAAAAAAATAGGACACCATGGATGTTGTTTCAAGCAGACATTAAAATTAGAATAAAACACGCGACCTCCAGCAACCGGGGAAACAAGTGCAAGTATGATATCCTGCTTACCAGTGTTGCATGATGTTAATACAGGGTTTGAGCCAAACTTCTTAATGCAACATTAACAGGTTTCTGACCTCAAAATTCTGTGCTTCTGACTTGTTTTGATGGCATAATGACATTTATCATGTACATTCCTAGAGCTGTTGTTGTCCTGCAGGCTGCAGCATCCCGAGGCCGAGAAACTGCACTTCACAACTTTTTTTTTTTTCTCCCCAACCCAGGGCATCAAGTGAAAGCTGCCCATTGTTACATGCAGTATGCCTGCATCTGGATAAATTGTAACCACTATGGCTATTTTTTTCTAGCACACTTAACAACTGATTCAGCAATCAATCACAAGAGGACATGACTGGAGAAAGCATGCCTCTATGTTCTGTATACCCTCTTGCAGCCCCACACAGACCAAAACTGAAATAATTTTCGATTGTAAAATCATGTACAAGCCAACATGCAGTCTCACTGCATTGTTAATTTTGTTGAAATACAAATTTCTGCATTTGGGACTTTTATACCACACCAATGTGAAGAACCAGCTGCATAGTTGTCACTGATGCTCCTGTCCTGGCATGTCTGGCATTCAGTTCTCAGCCTGGTGTAAGAGATCTATTGGATGTTACTCCACAATGACATGATGGAAAAACGTCAACATGAAAGAAAATCATGTATAGATATCTTTGGTCTTTATAGTCTGTCTCATGTTTTTGAGTGTCAAGTTAAAAAATGTTCACATTTTATTGAAGTAGCTGAAATAAATATGAAATATCTTTAAACAGATTAAGTATTATAGCATGGTGTAGGTCAGAGCATGTTGTTACATAAACCAAAGCACAGCAAAGGTGACTATTTACTGCTTAGAATTTGATCAACACACAATTTGAGACCTGAGTTGAGATTATTCACATTACATAATCGTATATGTTAATCCCTTAACCCTGCATGTAGGAAGTAAATGTGATTTTTTTTTTCTGACTCAGATGTGAAAACTGTCCATCACTCAGTTTGAAGCTGAGAAGAAGAAACAGAAACTCAGCGGTCTGATCTCCAGAGAGGAACCAGAGGCCATCCAGGTGATGAGTGAGGACTTGGTGCTTTCATCACAAATCTTTTCCACTTTTCACCATCAGGGTTGATTCATTTTTTATCCTCATCAAGCTCTCTGCACCCCCTGCTGATGCTATTCCCCCTCTTTCACCAAAATTCTACTTCTTCCATCAGCCTCTCACCTCATATTTTCCCTTGATCTTTCCCTTTCTGTTGTATTTTGTCGTGCATATTACTCCCTTAACTTTTCCTTTTGTGCCTCCTTCCTTGATCTTCATCTCAACATTCCCCCCAATATCTTCCCTCTTTACTCACTTTAATAATGCGCTTCCATCTAAAAACTTTCACATAATCAAACTTATTCTATAGAAAAATACAAAATGCCCACAAATTCAAAAACTTTCGGCAGCAGCCATCCCGAGTCCAGGAGGGATGTTGGTAGGAAAGTCCGGCTGGTGGCGACCGACACTCCACCTGTCATAATACAGCCAGGCAAGGCATGATGGGAGGGTGGGGGGTGCTGCTGCCTGATGCTGAAAGACAGGATCTCCCCTCTGACATTTTAGGCGTTCAGAGTCCACAGGACGTCCACCACCCAAGTGGATGGATGGGAGGATGGATGGAGAGACATCCAGCCGAATGACAGACACCTTGACAAGTAAAAGATGTGAACAGATGGCCAGAGGTCCAGACAGGCGGACAAAATAACAGATGTCTACAAGGTGGGACAATCAGTCACATTATGAGTTGAACACTAGAGAATAGAATTTGGCTGACAGAATCAAAATAACAATAATAATAAAGCGCAATACCAAGAAATGCAGAAAAAGTGTCAATGATTGAAATGTGGGGCTGACCGCACACAGTCTTCTCGCTGCTCTCCGAAGGGAAGCTTCAGCAAGCATAATAAACATTCAGGACAGAGTATTTTGTGTAAAGCAATGTTTGCCTCCCAAAGGAGGGTCTGGATTTCATTACAAATATCTGTGACTGTGCATGTGTGAAAGAGAGCGCATTAATAAGGTCTGTGCATTTGCATCTTCGTTTTTACCTCCTTATAGTGACACCAAAACATGTTTGAATGCTGAACAACCAGCAAACTTTTATCACAGTCAGAAATTGTAAGTAAAATGGTAGAAAAGAAAAGAAAATGTACCACCTGAGAAACTGTTAGCATGAACCCCTTTGAATGGTGACATCATACAAATCCTCCTTTTTATTACTTCTGATTCTTCAGCATTTCATACACTCTCAAAAATAGAGGTACGAGACAGGAACATATCTGTACCTGTAGGTACATTTTTTAAAAATGTTCTCTCAAAAGTACAATATTGGTCTTGAGGCCAGATGTGTACCTATACTATGAAAAAGGGTTCAAAGTAATATAAAGTACAAATTTGTACCATTTCAACCCTAAGGTTACCTGAAGCATTGAAAAATATGCATAGCTTGTACAATAACTATAAATAGCAGTCCTTCTAAACAGTAATATAATTATAGTTATTATATTATGATTTTCCTAATAATTATAGTAATCGTAGTGATAATTATATGTATAATTATATTTGTATTTGGCCTGATATTTATATAATAATTATTCATTTATTATTAGCATCTTTGATTGTTGTCATAATCTCTATTTTATTTACTTTTATTCATCATTTTTAATTGGTTTAATTTTACTTTATCAACTAATACAGCTTGATAAGGTACAAAAATGGACCAGAACTGAAGGGTACAGAAATGTCTTTCAAAAAGGAACACCCCCACCGACAAGCTTTGTACCCTTTTAAGTACAAATTGGTACCTCTATTTTTGAGTGTGTAGCTAAACTGAGGCAATGAGCTGTGACAGCCGACAGGGTTCAAACAGATGGATCTAGAGAGACTAATAGCAGATTCATCTCACTTCGCAGATCACTATGAACTCAAAGGGGGTGATTCCACAGAAAGCTTTCATAATCTTGAAAGATAAAATCCAATTTATAAAAGCATGCATAGAAAGAAACAAGCTTTGAGAGGTTTTGTTTCAGATTCAAACTAGCTGATGGTAGAAAGTTTGTGTGCAGGAAAGTAGAAAAGACTTCCAGCCAGATTACCCCGAGGGTATGGTACAGCATGACGGTGGAACATCAGAAGTCTGGGCCTGTTCTGACTGGATAATGAATTCATTTTGGATACAAAGTTGATGAATTCAGACGAAAAATGTATTCAAAAGACATAAGTGGATGTCTCAGTAGGGTAATGTTCCGAAGCATATCGGCAGACTGCTGAAAGGATATTTTACCCAAGAGAAAGTGTTAGAACAGCCCTCTTGGAGTTCTGACCTAAATCAAGAGCACAGAGCACTCATGGTAAAAAGTGAAAGCTTCGCTGGCTGAAACATGGAGGAAACGTTCACCATAATTATTACAGAAGCCGACTGATCTGAAGCCCAGACATGCTGAAGTAAAGGATGCTAACAGTAATCTCTAGTGAAACCACTATTACGTGTCCACATATGTTTTTCTCTTTATTTCTTGCTGTTTGTCTGATGATAATTTTTTTTTCCTAATGATCAGGAAATTTTAGGTAGGACAGGAATGATGTGCAAATGTGTAACAATATATTTAGACCGTGCAAATTTACATGACCACCTACCATAGGCCCACAGTTAAGCTTGGTAATACTGCAGTATATGATATTCTCCAGGATGATGGGTTTCTACTGAAACACTATCCTGCAATTGCTTCTTTCAATAAGTATTTGAAATGCTGAACGAGAATGTTCTTGTAAAGACCTGTTTCAGTTTATCCTAGATATTTTATTCAGTGTACATAGCAAAAGATGGAAAGTGGTACATTTTATTTGGTTCTTGGTTCAGCAAATCATCAACAACAAAAAAAGATCTTCAATCTGGAAGACTGAGAGGTTTGTTAATCTCTGGACTTAACAGCTGATTTCTATTATAAATGAGTTTCAATATTATCTGGGTCTTACACTGCTGAGTCAATCTGTAATTTTTCTGCAGTATACAATGCAGTATATTTTCTTTCTACAGCTAGACAAGACTTTTGAGTAGAAAAACTTAAAAAAAGATGGTCTGGCTTATTTTCTTTAAGCTAACGAAGCAGGAGACGTCATGATTTCTGGGATTTTTTACATAAATCTCTGGCTACTGTCCTCTTCCAGCTACCTGTTTTTCAGTGCCATCTGATCGGTGCCATTTGATGGCTCAGATATATACAGTATATGTCATTACTGCTAATGAGATTTCACTGGCATGTCCAAGGTGACCTAACTTCAATATTTATCCTTCTTTGCCTCTTCTTTGTGATTAACAATAATAAATAAAGCACAAGAATGGTGTAGCGATGGGGGAAAAAAAGAAGAGTGAATGACTGCAAAGCACTTGATGAGATTGAAGTTGATGTCACACAAATGGTGAAACGTAATTATTCTTTTTAATTAATCTTAATTACTGCGGTTATTTTCCATTCTCATGTGTAACCGATTTGTTGACTGTGTGTGTCCTGGACATGCAGGAGAAAACCTCTGCAGACGTGCAGTCAGGCACATTCAGTGTGTGTGTGATGGTGTGTGTTTGCAGTGGGAGTCTCAGAGTCCCACAGGGAGGCAGTCTGTTTCAGCACCTTGTCTCATTGCCTATTGTAGTGATGACAGGACAGGGGTGAGGGGGCTGAAGGGGTGAAACCCAGAAAACACAGAATTACACGAGATCAGAGGGGTGCCTCCTTAACTTCAGCATGATGGCTGTGTCATTATATATTTTATTATAGTTTAATTTCACTTTAAGCAGCTCTTTAATTGTATTTAAAGGCAGCTTGACGATTCACTTTTCAAATAACCTGTGTGACTTGCCCTATAATCTTATTGATGACTGCCATGTCATTTACTATTTAATTCCCTAACCTTTATTGACAGGTGGTGTTTTTTGTTATTCTGTTTCTAATGAATTTATTTATTAAGTTATAGAAATAAAAATGGTGGTGTGTGTGTTACTGAACCATCTGCTTCCCGTATGAGGTTTCTTCTTTGACTGCACCATGTTAACATGTTTTGCAGAAGGACCAAAATAGAAAGATTTGTAATTCCCGGTAAAAAAAAAAAAAAAAAGGAAGCCATAATGTAATTATTATTGTAATTATTATAATTTTCTGGTCCTAACTTGTTTTTACAGCATGAACTGCAAATAAAAGTGAAGTTTAAAACTTTAGAAATGTTAAAATTTGATTCAGATAAGATAAATGGTTGATAACCTCTACTGCCAAACCCTTCCAACCTCCTGATTGTGACTTCTTTTTTTGCCTTTGACTCCTTTTATGACAATCTGATTAATTTTAAAGAGATTACAAAAGAAAAACGAAAAGTAAAAAGAAACAATCTTATCTGAGATCACAAATTATCAAACTAAGTTTTGTTTTGTTACAGTTTCACAATCTTTCATGAGACCATATCCGGGCTCTTTTATCCATTAACTTCCTGCTTTTCTATTTGGTAAAGAAAAATTTTTAGGGATTCTAATTATTCTTATTACTAATTTGTATAAATAAACACACTGGGGTCATGTCTACCTTTCATTCTGGGTACGTAAGTGTGTGTTATTCCATTACTGTTTCAAGTTTTGATCCTTTAACTATTGCAAATACATGACTATTATTTCATTTGTTTGAATTTTTAAATTAATTTATTTATTTAATCTTTGTTTTAGTCGGCAAGAACCAGGATAAAAACAGAGTTCAAATTTAATTCCATTAGAATATAATAATAATAATAATAATAATAAGCAGAAGAAGAAGAAGGAGAAGAAAAATATGCTATGTGTCCTTTTCACTTACATTTTAAATTACACATCTTAATAAATCTCACAGGTGTTTCCTTTATAACTCCAAAAGTATTTAAGTAAATTTTGTGTTAGCAGAAATTTACTCATTTCATTATTAGTGCAATTTTTAAACATAGGTATATAAAAAAGGCACATGGCTGTAAGGGTTAAGGGAATATACACCAATAAATACAATAAAATTGTATTCAATAAAGTATGTCTGCAATGTGGTATTGCCACTTTAAAGTTGAAGTTCATTGTACTTGTTTCACTTCTTCAAATGTGCAGTTGCAATTTACAGCCTTCAGGGACTTCCCTCAGCAGTACTTGAATGAGAAAGGTTGCACAAAGTATACATATGTATTGGACAAACAAATTAAGTATTTGTTCAGTATGAATACTACACAGACTTTTAGAAGCAGACCATTTGGATATTTAGCTATATATGTATATATATATATATATGTTTATATATTTATATAAAGTGTAACTCAGAGCTTGTTTGTAATTTTCAGGGTACTGAACTCACTGTGAGTTTCAGGAGTTTCCAAGAGTCCAACTGAGAGGAAATTGTCTAAGCTAACGAGAGCTGCAGAGTAGGAGCATGTGTGTGTATCTGCACAAGTGTGAGTTGGCATGCATGTGTATGTGTGTTTATTAGCCGTTTCCAAAATAACAAAAGGATCAGGGGATGAGTGGATGCCAGTGTAGCATGTAATCAGAGCCAGATCCTACAATCCATCAGAGCCGGGGTTCATCAGAAAATGACTGGCATCGGTAGACTGAGACTCTCTGCTGATTCCACCGCAGTAGAGACCCAGTCATTAGTCAGCCTGACAGCATTCATTTATTCCCTGTGAAGTGAAAAATAATGGTGGTCTCTTTGGATTTAACCCCCACCCTCCTCTTTCTCCTATGTCTCTCCCAAACAGCCCACCAAAGAAACTAAAAGGCATGCAGACAAACTCAATTTAGAAGGCAGTTTTTCCTTGTTTTCCCTGCACTGTAATTCCTTGAGACTCTACTGATCCCAAAGTCAGATGCTTCTTGATTTGCTCAGCTCTTCCCTCTTTTATTAATGTGGAACAAGACAAATGTGTGTCATTTTTCACTGGGATATCCATCCCTTCCTGTCATGCAAGAAAAAAAGATTTTAAATGCAGTTTTTCCTCCTAGCATTTATTGAAGAAAAAAAAAAGTCATCCCTGATCATAAGAATTGCATTTCCTCTTGATAATAATCTTGCTTTTTAAGTGTTTACAGCTTTGGTTTGGGTAAGTCGTGGTCAAAAATAAAAGGAGCATTCTGTGACAAAGTCCTGATCATGCAAATTTTTGTTTTTGCTGTTAATTTTGACCTTTTTAAGCCTGATGGTAAATAAGGGTCACATCAACATTTTAATTATACAAAATCAAATAAGCAGTTACAATGTCTTGCTAAAATACTTATTTGATGAACTTTACCACCTCTGTTTTAGTAAACACAAGAACAAATCTCATGTGAGACTGAGCATCTCATTTGGACTGAGCGGTGCTGCTCGCTGCTGTCTGCCACAGAGTGGAGGCAGAGAGATGTGTGCCTGCTGCAGAGCTGCCCTGCCAATACACTGCAATACTGGCAAGTGTTTTTCCAGATAAGCTGCATTTGTTACTTCTGTTAGTGTTTTGATCAAATAAAATGAAATTAAACAAAATATTAAACTAAATTAAATTAAATTAAATTAAATTACAGATGTGAGTAAGATAGCTACTAGCTGTTCATTGGTGTGAGAGATGGAAAAGTCAGGTACTCAGACTGGAGAAGGGCCATATGTTCAAGCATTTTAACTTAACTTTATTGAGGTAAATTAACAGTTATTATTCTCTTACATTGTTGTAAAAGACTTTTGAACATGTGTTCTTTACATTGTTGCTTTTGTTCAATGACATCTGCAGGCAAATGTCCATTTACAGCTCTTTTAATGTCCTACTTCAGGATTTCAAAGAAGTTATAAGGATATTGTTTTAATTGATTTATATGTTCACCAAGAGTACAGTGGTGTGAAATACATATAAGAAATCACCTGTACCAGGGAGTGATCTATCTTTTAAAAGGTCTGGACTTTGGATCATTTCACCATTTAGCAATTTGTGTTTTTACATTAGTGGTTACACTTACTGTTGATGATAAAGTGGGCCTACATTTGATTGTATTTTGAATCTCTTTGAAAGCAGTTAGTCAACTTTGCTAATCACTGACTGTTTCTGCATTTTTTTTTTCCTTCTAGATCTTGTTACCATATGTTACTGTTCAGCTAGGGCTGGATTTAATTCTAAGATTTAATCTAATCTCATTTTAAGATCTGGTAAGGACCAAATGACTTTTTATTAGAATATTTCAGAACATAGAACCCAGAATTAAAAGACTACTTTTAATTCAAACCTGACTTAAAGAGTTTCTTGTTATAAGAGTGCTATTTTTTGAACCTACACTGGCCTACATGTGAGCATCACCCCCTTTCCCTCAGATATGTGCTAACACAGTGCAACAAAAGTCTGAACCAATATATGATTTAATCATTAAAGACTGACAACACAGGCCAAAGTAAATCTTGATCTGCAAATGTGACCTGGTTATCCCGTTAGCTGTGTGCAAGTGTGTATGTGTACATTGCCGCCTTCCCCCTGAACTTTATGACTGATTAAGAGCTAGTACACTGAATAAACTGTCTGCCCAAATGTCAGCCATTCAGCATGTGTGCAGAAAAACATTTGAGTTTGCGTGTGTGTTTGTTCTCGGCAGCCACTAAAAACAGTCACAACATTATAACACCTAATTTACTCTCATTTAAAGGCAGGAAAGAGTGAAAAAAGAGGTAGGCAGTGTGCTTCACACACAGATGTGAATCATGCAGCTGTTTCAGAAAGCTGCTTCAGATGAACAAATCAGAGAAATTTACATCTGGGATGCTGCAGTTTGCACGACTAGCTTTTTGGGAGATACTTTATATTTTATAAGTCTATTGCATTTTTGTTTTAATCCAGAGTCATTTGAAGGGAGTCGACAGGAAGGAGGCTGAAAGGCAGGATGGATGAAATGGGCTCTATGCACAACTCCACTACTTCCTGAACTTAAGGTAGCTTCTTTGTTTGCTGTTGTTCATTACTGGACAAACTGACTAATCCAGGAGTGTCTGGCCAGTTACTGAGGTCAGGCACACCTGAATTAATCAGTTTGTCCACTAATGAATGGCAGGAAACAAAGCAGCTATCCATAGCCCTATAAAGCCGTATGCATCATATTTGACACATGCAGTTTCTAAAAAAACCTTTGCATCTGAGACCTTGCATCACTTCATGGTAAAAACTTTGCTTAAAACTCTGTTGTACACAATCTGATACACCCAAGGGCGTAGAATTGGGTAGGGACGGTAGGGACGTGTCCCTACCAATATTCCGCCGCTACTGTGTCGTCACTAGCAATACAACCCCCTGTCCATAGTGTTTAGTCAATGATTGTGGCATGGGTTAAATGTCGGTCTCCGCTAGAAGTCCCGCCTCCAACCTAAATATCACTCTCTGATTGGCTGCTGGGTTCTCGCTAACTTACATGTGATTGGCTGTCCTCGCTGTCACTCCACCTGCTTTAAAAGCCGAGGCGCTAAAAACAACTTAGCGTCCCTGACTGTTAACGTCTCGCTACCTTTGCGCACTTCATGCAGCTGCCATTTGAGAAGGATGAGAGACATGTGTAAGCTGACAACACGTTTGGCATTTGTTCTGGCTGGGTCACGTAAGTTAGATGATTTTACAGGTGTCATTTACATTTTATGTCTGCGTTTGTGTGTGTGCAGTATAGGATTTGAAGGATGTCGAAAAGAAAACGGGATATAAAAGACTTCTTCAGGATTCAAAGTGTAAGTTACCTTAAAGGTATAGTCCGGAGTTCCCCTCCTAAAAAATAAAAATTAGACTTGAGCAAGTGAAATCCATCTCAAACCCTGTCTTTGGGCTTCTACTCGCGTGCCGTGGTGCGCTTGAATGCAACTCACTCTCCCCCTGCCTGTAATTCGCTTTTTTGTATTGTTCTGGTCTGGTCGGGACGTTTCTGGGTGGAGATTTCTGTTTATATCGGCAGCCAATGACAGAGCTTAGAGCATGACGCTGTGTGAAAATAAGCTCATGATTGGAGCAGACGCCAGTCACTCGAACTCTCGAAGGGAAAAGAAAGAAAGAAAGAAAGGAAACACTGTGGATGCACCGAAGGAAAGGTAAGAGCTTCAGATAATGCACTTTGGAAAACCAGGTTAATAATAGCTTGGCTTGTAGCCGCTTCTGAGCTCTGAAGGAGAAGCTTGAAGTTGAATAGGCTAGCTAGAACGAGGCGGCCGTTAGCCTGAGAGGGAGGAGCGCTAAGTTTGAATACTGTTGTTTGCAAACAGAAATGCTGGAGGGACTTTGAACTCTACCTTTAAGGAAGAGGTTCAACAATACAGATATAGAATTAAAAGAGAATATGCCAAAGAGACAAACTTTTTAAGTTATTTTTATTCTTATTTTCATGTATTTGTGTAGAAAAGAGCAACTTTTTAAAAACACAAAAATAAAATTTGTGTTGGAAATGCAATGAAACCTGATATTCTAGATGATCATGTCATTTTATGTATCCATATTTTTGGGGGAATAAATTACACGCACAGTAAGAACAGTGTGAAAGTAAAAACCTTTTTTTGCTCAGGCAATAACTTTACCATCAAACTCTATTATCGTTCTATCCCTAATCTTTTTTTTTATGCATCAACATATTTTTGTAAGGTGACAGACAGCAGAGAGGCTGGAGGAAAGGAGGAGAGGAGGGGAGGAGGAGAGGCGGGACCAAAGAAGGGGGAGAGGCGGAGGGATTGGAAAGAAGGAGAAGCTGGAGGAAGAGAAGCTGAAAAAGAGGCTGAAGACTCACAGGTGAGGTTAAATAATGCAGGGTGTGTTAGCCATGAGAGTCAGCACTATGACAGATCAAATCAAATGTATTTATAACGCTCTTTTCATGCAAAGCAACTAGGGATGGGCATTCGCGATCATCTTTTTAACGAATCGTCGGGAGAGTAAAGATGGGAACTCTTCGAAAATGCCTCCTTTTCGTTCATTTGTCACTTTAACCTGTAACATCTGCATGACGTGAAATTATTTTGCTAATGCAAAAAACTAACTTTCAAGAGTGCTGCCATGGAGCACTTTTGTGTCCCCACCAATTTCAAAATCAAACCTACTCCCTTGGAGACACCTGATAGCAGGAGGCAGAAGTCTACACAACAATAATTTTGACATGATGCACAGCAATAAATGGTTTATTCACAAAAATGTTTTTTGTTCATTTTTTCCCCACATTTTGTTAAAGGGCCTAATAAAGACTTAAGATAAAGAATAAAATAGAATTTTCTCCCCATTTTTTCTTGGTTTGGGCTTTAAAGGGTTAAGTTCAGGAAGTAGTGGGGTTGTGCATTGAGCCCATTTCATCCATCCAGGGAAGCAACTATGTGCTTCCTGCAATAGAACATCGACCAGCATGGAAGACGAGGGAGATGAATCCCAGAATACTCAGATAAAGCTGTGGTGCAGCTGCTGGTTTAAAGGGGCAAGGAAGAACTGCTCACCTGCTAGAAAAGGAGCTAACCAGTGATCATGTTGTTGTTGTGGCAGTATTTCAAACTGGATTCTCCCTCCAGCAAGACTGCATTTAAAAATAAATGGCTTCAATTGGCTGAATTGATTTATGTTATACAAAGGGTTAAACCTGAGCCAGACATTAACCATAATGATAATAATATCACAGTAATGCGGGTGAAATACATTTTTTTAATAACATAGTGGTATCAGTACTCAGTGTCAGCCGAAACCCACAGCACAAGTATTGGAAACTTTATTGAAACATTTCTATTCTATATATATATATATATATATATATATATATATATATAGAGAGAGAGAGAGAGAGAGAGAGATACGTAGATAGATAGATAGACAGATAGATAGATAGATAGATAGATAGATAGATAGATAGATAGATAGATAGATAGATAGATAGATAGATAGATAGATAGATAGACAGACAGACAGACAGATAGATAGATAGATAGATAGATAGATAGATAGATAGATAGATAGATAGATAGATAGATAGATAGATAGATAGATAGATAGATAGATAGATAGATAGATAGATAGATAGATAGATAGATAGATAGATAGATATACATATATACACTGCCCGGCCAAAAAAAAAAGTCGCCAACAAAAAAAAGGTCAAACATTTAACATTTGGTTGGACTGCCTTTAGCTTTGATTGCGGCAGCATTTGCTGTGTTTCCAGAAGCTTCTGCAATGTCACCAGATTTATTTGCATCCTGTTGCATCAATTTTTCACCAAGATCTTGATGATGATTATAGAGTCTGACCACAGCACATCCCAAAGATTCTCAATGGGGTTCAGGTCTGGACTCTGTGGTGGCCAATTTTCCATGTGTGAAAATGATGTCTGATGATCCCTGAACCATCTTTAACAATCTGAGCCCGATAAATTCTGGCACGGTCATCTTGGAATATGGTCGTGCCATCAGGAAAGAAACATCCATTGATGGAATAACCTGGTCATTCAGTATATTCAGGTATCAGCTGACCTCATCATCTGAGCTCATACTGTTGCTGAACCTGGACCTGAGCAACTGCAGCAACCCCAGATCATCACATTGCCCCCACAGGCTCATACAGTAGGCACTAGGCATGATGCTGCATCACTTCATCTGCCTTTCCAGCCACATTTCTTCCTGGAAGACGATGGTCCACTATCCTTCCAGTTTTTCATAATGCGTTGGACTGTTCTGAACCCAGTTTTAGTAGTTTCTGCATCTCCTTAGATGTTTTCACCTCTTGATGCCAATGATTTGACCTTTCTCAGACAGACTAACATCTTTTCCAAGTCCACGGATGTGTCTTTCTACATGATTGTTTAGGAAATGAGAAGCAAGTCATTGCACCAGTTGGGGTTAAATAACTTGTTGCCAGCTGAAAGATAATCGCCCATGCAGTAATTATCCAATAGGAGGCTCGTAGCTATTTGCTTAGTTAAATCCAGGTGGCGACTTTTTTTTTCGGCCAGGCAGTGTATGTAGACTGTCTTTGGTTGCAAACCTTTGGCAAAAGACATTCGATTCATTTTCTATTTTTATCATAATTGACATTTTTTATTTTCCCCCAAACGGATTGTCCCTTATTGTCGTCAGGGAGTTTGCATGCCTCAGTGACCCTGCAAACTTTACCAGTATAAACTTTGGTCTCAGGTGGGTTAGCATGTTTACAGCCTGGTTCAAAAAATCATTTTAGGTTTGATAGGTCAAGTTTACCTTCATGTCAACTGTGAGGGGGGTTATAACTCATCCGCTTAGATGTTATTTAATCTTGACACATAATTAAGGGCATGGTTGACATCCAACTTACCGTATCAGTTTAATCCATGTCCTCTTCTCGTTTTCGTCCAGAGGAAAGCGGTAGTAAGGTAACATTTTATTGACATCATTTCTGTTGTTACAACACCGGACACACCACTGCACCACTCAGCGTGATTAGGTTTGGACCCGGAAGTGACGTTTTCAGCTACGATGGCGTAGCCACTAGCCAACCCCATTATAAAAGTTAACTTACCAGCTTTCCCTTGTTTACCTTTTGTTGAAGTGCGCCTGGAACTTCAGTGGCTGGTCCGTCTACTAAAGTGTCCGAGCGGCAGCTCTACTGCTATACTTTGCAGCTGTGTTTGGTCATTAAATTAGTATGAAAATAATTGCTTTTGGACATTTCAAAATAGTTATCGATTTGGGACGTGCACCATTGTGATCGATTTAATAATGAATTGGTACACTCCTATTGTAATAGTTCTTGTCGTTATTATGATCTCGGTAAACAGGTAAACAGCTGTGAGACTTTTTAAATATGGCTGGCCTGGAGGAAGCGGAGCTCACACAAGGGGCGCGGCTTGCCAGTTCTATCATCACCAAACACCTACATATTTCAGTTCCTATGGAACCCCGAAAAGACCCTGCCTCGGAGTAGGAGCTAAAAAGGTTATAGGAACTGTGGTCCGAGGTCCCTAGTTACTATATGTCCGAATGCGCAAAAAAACGGCCCGGTTCCCAAAAAGGTTGTAGGAACGCCAAAAGTTACAGTTCGAAAGCGCCTAATCATTTGCCACGCGGCTTGGAGTGGCCTTGCCTTTGCCCATTTTAGTATTTTCCGGGAGTGACGACACACGTGACACGGCAAGATGGCAACGGTGGGACATGCCCAACTGGTTTCACTTTTAGCTCTTCAGAAACCAATGGGTGATGTAACTGAAGCTTCGTCCCTGTCTATTAACAGTCTATGGCTGAAGCATGATGTATACACATGATGTCCCCTTCACATTTCTGCATGCCCCCTCATAGCTCTTAGCTTTTAGCTACTGGTAGCTCAGAGTTTATTGGGTGTCGATCATTTGCCCTCATGCTCAGAGCCCCCTTCTCAGCTCTACCTCTTTGCCCATTATGTTTTCCAGGAGTGACGAGGCGTGCAACATTGCCAAGATGGTGACCGTTGGAACCACCCATCAAGCTTCAATTCAGCTCCCCAGAAACCTTGGGTGGTGCTGCTGAGGGACTGCCGAGTTATTATACAATCTATGCTTACTACACTACTGAACTTTTTCACACTTTAGCATCCCCTAGCAAAAGCTAGTTTGGCACCCATCTAGCTCTTCTTTCCTCTCAGAGCTCTCACCAGCCAGTAAATTTAAGTATAATGTTGACTCCTTTCTACTCTCTTGCTCTGTCACCTTTCTCTTAGCTGTCTTTCATTCCTCCAATAATGTCCTCTTGGGTTTTCATGCTGAATCAGACGTGCATGTTTAAACCGGCCAGTTTGTTGATATCCAGTTGTGGTTCCATAAAGCAAAATGCAGCTGTCATAAGATGCTCAGTACCAGCGAAAGAAAAAAACTGAAAAAACAAACTTGTAAAGTGTGTTTTCTCAGCCTCAGGAAGCTGCAGGGTAATGTGAAAAATAAATGTCAACGTTCCATCAAAATTAGTCTGAAGCACAGAGTTTTAAGGTCAGAAGCTTACATACTGTCACTTTAAAGTGTAAATAGCCTCCCAGTCAAAAGTCTGTTGGGTTATACTACCTCCACCATCCCACCAAAGCTCATGTGGGACTTTTTATGAGACACATCCTTACAGGATAGATTTCATTGACAGTGGCATAACACTGAATTCAAAAACTGTTAGAGTGACTGCATTTAACAAAAGGGTGCCAGACATTTTTCTGTCATTTAGAGAAAGTTGCAGGAGCCACGTGATGAGTATGTTAGGACTCTTCGCAAGTATTGCTGAGAAAATATAACTCAATTTTAAATAATAGGGACAACATTTAGGCTGGATGTAACGATTACCAGTAAAATGGTTAATCGTGATAAAATTACCAACGATTAGCAATACTGTTTCAAATTCTAATTATTGTTAAAACCGTGACTGATTACTGCACTTTGAAAAACTCCCAGTGATGCTGTTCATTGGCTGGAAAAGCAGTAATAGTCCCAGTTTGCAATGTTTAATTTATGAAAACATGGCACAAGGCAGCAAAGGCACCCACATGGACAGTTCTCTTGAGATTTTTCCCCATTTAAAAAGGACAAAATAGACATTTAGACCCATTTTGGATGTTTTAAAGATACTGGGGGGTATTCCTATAATACCGTGATCATTTTAGTCACAATAACCGTGATATGAAATTTTCATATCGTTACATCTTAGGCATGGCAGAAGTGTTCAGCACAGGCTGAAAAACTGAACACTGTGAACTAAAAATAATTTATTTTAAAAGAGCACAAATGAAGGTCCATAACACCCTAAACTTTAAATGAGGACTGCATTTGCTGCAAAGGTAAATAAGGACATTTATTTATACCCAGGAAAATATTTCCTTGCTGATTGGTGGGTAAATTTGAAGTTTTCTAATCAGAACCACAGAATTTAAAAAAAATAAAAAATACTCAGCCACAAGCCGTGTTTCTCCCTCTTGTGTGTATATGTGAGGACAAGATGGGCGCAGTGACAGCACATATGTATGTGTGTGCTTTAATGCATATGTATTGGAGTGTTCACATGTGTAATAGATGTGTAATATCTGTTCCAAGGCCTCATCACTGCTGTCAACACATCAGATCTGGAGCGTGTGTGATGGTGGATTGTTTTACATACAGCTGGAACCGCCTGCCGTCTCTCCGACCAAACCTGCTCATTTTCATTTACATTCAGCCCGAACGACTCGCCACTCACTGCGGAAACATGAAACGTTGCAGCGATACTGTAGTCAGTGTGGTTGTGAATTAGGGTGTATCAGTCTACCCACTTTACTATGTTCGCGTGTCTAAAGATCTGCCATCAAATGTTTCGTCTCAGGGATCCTGTGGAATTCCTGTGGGACTGGAGGATCAATATGTTGCTTTGTCAGGAGCTAAACTGGGGTCAGGGAAAAATAAATAGATAAGCAAAACCTGGTTTATTCTGTTAATGCCACAGACCAAAATGTCTGAAACAGGACAAAGATAGTATGTGAGTATTTGTTACATATAATATTATATATTTAAAGACATGTAGAGGGTCCAGCACAGAGGTATTTGAAAAGGAATATTCTACAGTTATAGCCAGACTGATGATGTAATTACAAACAACCTATTGTGTGTATGCTGAGACCTTAATTTCTTTGTGCTAGAAATGATGTGACAGAGAGAGGATTCCCTGAATGTTAATCTACAGACATGTGATGTCACGCTTCCTGATCAATCAGTTCAATGACTCTCTGAAAAACTATTTGTTTGGCTTGAGACTCATTCACTGCAGCTTTATTTAGTAATAACACATTTTCTCTATATTCTATAACAGTTCCAAACTTTTGATACCACATTGTGCACCATGAAGCTCTAATACTGTACTGTACTGTACTGGTTTCCAGCTCTGTGACCTCACTGGGATTTCAAGTTCATTCTCTCTATAGACTGCATAAACCCACACGCATACAAAAGCAGAGCATTGAGGTTGTAACATTGTGGTAAAACATGACATTTAAAGAAAATTTAAATGGGAACTGTGAGCAAGAGCAAAACCACACAATTTTGATTTAATTTGTACCAAATATGCTTTTAACTTGAAATGTAATCGCACCTAAATCGCATATCCACAAAAATAGTTTACCAAACTCCTATAAAATATTTGCTTTGGGTGATTCTAATATAGCAAAAGTACTGTGTGAAACGTAATTCTTAATTAAATTGAATCTAAAATAAGTGGTTATGACACCTATGTTACACCTACCCTGTTGAACAAATTTAATCGTAACACCCAGATGCATGTGTTAAATGTGGAGCTATAGGCATAATAATTCAACGTCAATGAAAAATATCTGCATATCAACTCCTTTCAGACATAAGTGCTGAATATTTTCATATACACAGAAGATAAAGCCGTGCCCCAAATGGTGTACTTTGGGAATTCTTCTCTCATTAAATAAATCAAACAAGGTTAATTGCTAAATTTTGGAAAATTTGTCGGCATATGAGTTGATAACCCGCACTATTAAAACTATATCCCATAAATTTACTTTTACAATGATGAGTCCACCTTTAAAAAGATAGGGAAAATATTTTTCCTTGTCTCTAAAGCATCAGAAAGCCACAGAGACTCACAGTCATCCTCAGGTTTATTCATACCCTTACAGCAAAGAATAAAAAAAATAAAGCTGTCATTGAAATGAGTTGAAAGTGACAAAAGTAATAGTAAGAAAAAGTCAAATAGAAATCAGGACATTGATTTTGGATTATGGTTAAAGAGAAAAAAATTAAAAACAAAGAAACAAAAAAATAAAACAAGAAAAAAAGCATGATGGGACGTCAAAACTATTTTTTGTTGAGCAAAATGTTTTCTGTTACGTTCAGTCAGATTCTGCACCTCTTTACAGGTATTTTGGTCCACTGTTCATCAGCAAATTGATCGATTTTGTCCGGGACAGTTTTGTTTTTTGTGTTTTTATATTTTTATTCTTTTTAACCAAAATTCAAAAGTAATACTCACAATACAATACAGTACAATACAGTACACTGTATTTAAATGTCCTTTAAGACACTTTGCATGTTTTTTTTTTTACTTGTTTTCCCCCTTATATTCTTTTCTTTGCTATTTGCGGTATTAATGAGAAATATTCAAACATTTTATAGCACATTTTGTTCCAAATATTGGTTTGAGCTTGACATTAGTATACTGTTTTTATTTGACATAATCTCCATTTAAATGGACAGGATTTTAAAGAAATTTGTATCAAATGCATTAAAATATTTGCGTTATCAATGTGCATTTAAGCAGGACATATGAATAAATTAAAACATTAAGAAAATTTTTAGCATATGGATTAGGATAGCCAAGTAGCTATTTTAGAAATAAAAACATCAAATAAAATTTGGTTCTCACAGCAAGGCATTTTTCTCATGGTCCCATCTGGAAGCAGCATCTAAAGACATGGTGAGACCCGAGTAATTCCTCCCTGCCATGAGAGGAGGCCTCTCCACTTCCCAGATATGTTTTTGAGCAGATTAATATGAGATGGTGCGACATAAGGCTGCTCCTCATCTGCAAAATTACATGTAATTCAGCAGCGAACTTCCTCTCATTAATCTCTGAGTTTGTGTCATACTTTGGTTTTTATTCTAATGACTACTGTATCAAAACTATTTTCAGCTGTAACCAAAACCACCGTTTAAACAGTAAATGCCTGCAAAGACTGTGTCATGACACACATGAGAAAAGAAGCAGAGAGTACGAGATGAATATGCTAAATGCTATTACCTGATGCAACACTGCCATTCTCAAGTTAGAACTTTAAAAATATTACAAACATCTGCCTTGGAGTCTCAGGTGGTCACCCCCTACCACATGTTTTCAGACTCAAACTAGGAAACCAACTGATCCATATTTGTTGTGCAAGGATGGGCCTTCCACTGTAAGTCAGCCACTCCCACTGGAATCTTTATGGACTCTGTCCGACCTTATTAAACAAACTGAGCCAGCAATGAGCTTCTTCCAGCTTTTATGTGGTCAGAATAACAACTCTAGCCAAAATTCCTATTTTGTGTCATTCTATGACATCTCAACCTGGCTTTCCCGCTTAAAATTTGTTGTTTTTGTTTTATGTTTGTTTGTTTTGTTATAGAAAATGAATATTTTAAGGAATTATCTATTTACTACTTCGAAAGTCTTATTGAAGCATTTCAGATTCTGTAGATTTTCTGATTTATTTTTGCACAATTTGTCAAGGCAACTAAGAAATGTAAAACTTATATTGAAACAAATGACAGCATTGATTTAAAAAAACAATTAAAAATCAGGAGGAAGAGTTTTTTTAAAAAATCAAAATTTTAACCTTGACAGGCCACAAGTGGTGTAGTTTGGAAAATATTTTTTATAACATAAAATTGAACAAATCTACAAGGTACAATACATTCTTTTAAGACTAAAATCAAAATAATCAAAATATTGATTAATCGAAATAATGACGTGAAATTATACTGAAAACTTTTGTTTTGGCTACATGTGTGCTGGACTCCAAATACAGTATGTTTCTATAAAAAGCAGAATCTGGTGTTTAACTGACTTACTACCATATCTGAAGACAAATCAAGTCTAAAGTTGAAAAAGAAATACAAGAGAAACACATAGAAGCGCCACAGAAAGCAGGAACAATCTGTGATCAATAGGATTTATTATTAACCACAACTGGTTACCAATAAAGCAGTTAATTTTTGTATTAATTTTTAACAATCATGCACTTAGCTGTTATATTCAAAATGATTATTATTCAAATGAATATCACAGATTTTCCTACAGAGTCTAATTTACTAACAATCTCTAAACATACTTTTTTCTTAGGTTTTCTTAATCTCAATGATGAAATACTGCAGAAGAAAATGTTGCAAAAACTGCAATATTTGCTAAGCGCCTCACTTATTTTTCTTATTTTAAGAACAACCTTTCATGATTTTTAGCTATAACTTAAGAACCAAAATCTAAAGACATTCTTGCATATAATTTCCAGCAGAAACCCTTTTCAGAAAGTTTATTAAACCTACAGCTGCTGATCTGCAGTCAAAGAGAAAATGGAAAATCCAACTGCAGTGTAAAGTTACGCTCATATTAAAGTGCACAAAATCTAATAGCTGAATAGTTGCAGATAAATGGGCAGCTGAACACAGCAGACTGATTGATAAGATTGTTAGTGTTCATGGTTATATTAATGATGCAAAGGCAGCCAGACATAGAATGTTGTTAAGCAGGTTTGCCAAGGTACTACAGATATTACATATGCAGCAGCGACTCATTTCCTCTTGGGGGCAGATAAATTATTTCTTAAATTACTACATTTGTAAAGCAGCTCCTCTTCAATTTAAATGAATTTCAGCAAATAAAGCTTGTCACTGGAAACGTGACTGTCAAAGCTCTAAAAAGCAAAAAATTAACATTCATCTCACATAATTCCTCATTCTTGAAACTGCATGGCTTCCTTCTAATGACTTCTTCTGCTGGCGTTTTCCAGCCCCGACATTCTTCTGCTGGGTTTGTTCAGCTGCCGTCTGCAACAAGGGACTCGCACCCGCAACTGTCCAGGGGCAAGCCTCCACTTATTGTCCAAAATAAGGTTTCCCACCCACTCACATAAATCATAAGTGTATTTCCAGCCTCTTCCTTCTCTTCTTTAGCTTGCATGGGCTCAAAACAGCTCACTGTCACATCATATATTTGCCTAAATCATGCACCACATCTGTCATTAAAGACACTGATTTATATCTGCCAGGGAGTAAGAGCATTATGTGAAGTAAGTGGTCATAGTTTCATTGTAATTAAGTCTTATGGATGGGGAAAGTGGGCAGCCACTTTTTAAAAATATTTTATAGCTTTTATTGCCACAAAGACAAGAAGATGAGGAGTCAAAGACATATGACAGCTAAAGTCAAGCCAGGAATCGAACACACACAGTCAGTTCACATTTTTCCAGGTGTGAGTATGAGGAGAAGGAAGTATAGGTGGTCAAGTTAGCACTGACCAGGCAGTTTAACACTAATTCATCGGTGTGTTGTGAGTCCAAGGTTCCACCAGGGAAGCACATTTGCTCACACGCCGGACTGTGAATTTGTGTACCTGAAAACTGCAAACACATGTTCTTCTGTAAATCTGTCAATAGCAAACATGGAGAGTTCGCTCCAAGACCGGAGAAGTTTTTATATTAGTTCAACAAGACGAAGACAAATCATCCTCAAATTTGACTTCACTTTCTCTTCAGGGATCACTAAAGTATCCAATGCATGTTTGCAATGCTCTGCTCCCACTTATATTAAATCTGAATATGGCTGGTTGTAGATTAAATTACACAGCAGAAAAACACACTTTTTCATCAGTTGCACATCATTAAATCAACTTTTTTACATTGACTCCTCTGCTTTGCGCATATTAGTGAAGAATTATTACATTCTATATTTTAGCTGATTTTTTTTAGACAGTCATTTCCTTATTTTTGTTAAATAATGGGGTTTAATATTTTTTTCTTCACAGAAGCGTCAAACACAAGCTGTGAATTAAAAGCTAAAAAAAGAAGTGTTTTTATGTCAAATTTATACAAATCAGGGATGATGGATTAATGACTGCTTGGAAACAATTTAAAAGAAAAAAAAATTACATGAATAATCCATTCTGTTCTCATTGTATGGTGATAAATATTTCTCTGGATGGTAAATCAGCCAGCAGAAACCCAGTTTTATTTTTGGTCTATTCTGGAACCAGAGAAACAAACTACCTGGCAAACCAACATATTTCAACCAGATCACCATTTTCCTATTTTCTATTCAAGTACATTATTCCTAATTTGCATTCTGGCTTCTGATGTCATCATAATTTCCATATGGATTAAACAGAATTTCATTCTGACTAGAAGCAAAGACTTTAGTTTCCAAATCAGTTTCTGCTAATTAAAATTAATGAAATGGTGTAAATAAACATTAAAGTGTTTCTCTGCTGTTATAAATCCCCACATGCCATCTTTTGGGATCAAAACTTCTTTTATGAAAACAAAAGACAGTGACCCTGTTTACATGAGAGTTCTGATTCCTCTTTAGTTCTGAATTAAAGTTAATTCAGCTTTAAGAAGACCATGTAAACCCTTAATTCCGAGTGACAACGATAATTCCGAATAAAACTTAATTCCAAACTAAGTGGTTGGTTTATTCCTCTTTTAATTCCGAATAAAATAATCCCTGTGTAATGTAAACCTTTCCTCCGATCAGAGTTAAGTCATGTCATTCTGTGCATGCTCCTTCCCTTATCCTGATACAATGGCGCTTGTTGAAGCACACGTGAAATAAGCGCTGGACTTGTTTTCATGTCGTAGTCAAAACAAAAAGGAGCAGGAACCAGCTTTTGTGTACTTCCCGTAACTGTCCAATCAAACCTTTCCCACCCCCCCCCCAAAAAAATTAAATTAAAAATTTCCTTCTTTTCTTAATTTACATATATTTATTTCTCTTTACTCCCAATAAAGAATAACTTATTTTTTATTTTTTTTTTTTTTATTATTTATTTTTTTTTTTATAAAATAATATTATTTCTACCAATTAATTATTTTTTATTTTTCTTTTTCCTTCATTTTTTTTTTTAATTTATTCTATTTTTTCTCCCCTTCCATTTTAATTATTCATAAATATCTTCTTATATTGATTGAATTCCCCCCCTCCTTTTATCAAGTACAAACTAGCCCCCCTGGCTAATTCTTTCCCCCTTTTACTTTTATTTTTTATTTTCCTTCCTCCTATCAAATAACTTTTCTCCCTTTATTTATTTAATTCTTTTCTTTTTCCCCCTTTAAACCACTTTCTTTTCTTTCCAATTGAGGGCAGCTGAAATTTTTTTTAGTATTTCTGAAAGCAGTTGCATTTTGCAGCTAAAAATAACAGGGCAGTAAATGTAAATTTGGGTTCATCACTAATTTTGATTCCTATTAAACAAAGGTTTAAAGGGACTTGAGGCAAGATTAAGAAACGAAACTATCGACTGCAGCAACTGCCGCTTCAGGTAACTGCAGCCACGAGCCAAGCCGTCACGGGAGCGTGCACAAACTGAAGCTATAATGTTGTTTCTAACCTTTTTCTTACACTTCTTAGTGTCTTTCAGTTGATCTGGATCGTTTGCTGACGGGAGAAGAATCCATAACTATCGCTTACAGTGTTTGACCGTCTTCTTCCTGTATCAAAACTGAGGATGTCGCGCCATTTGACGTCAAGTCCACAGGGCAGCCCGGGAAATTCCGACACCGAATTGCAACGCCTTTTGCAGCACACAGCCTGTTCAAGGCAACAGAGAGAAACGTGGGTGGAAACGTTACTTTTGGTATTTAGCGCTTCATCACCCATTAGCATTACAAAAATGGACATGCATGTTTGGGTTTTTTTTAAATTCCTGCCTCTAGTCCCTTTAAACCATCAAGAGAATACTTTAATAGTGTTTTTTATATTTAAAAAAAACCCTAATCTGCAACCGTACACCGATGATGTTGATTGTTTGACCTGAAAAACCCTTTCATTCATCTGTCTTTGCACATCAACAAGAAACCCAATTCATATTTTCATCATTTCAGTATATGTCAAGATATCAAGCGATACTTAAAAGACTGACTATAGACAACAAATTGCAAATGTCCTGGAATGTTAGCCTAAAAAAAAGAGATATACTTATTAATCCTAATTTGTGAGCCAATTAGGAAATTCATTCTCTGCATTAACCCATCTCATGTTGAACCTGAGAGCAGTGAGCTGCTATTCAAGGCGCCCAGGGAGCAGCTGGTGGGGGTTAAGGACCTTGCACAAGGGTCCACAGTGGTTCACCTGAGTGTCGTGTCGGGGAGTCTAACCCGGGTCTGCTGCGCCAAGGCCCGCGATGTTACCACGACGCTACCCACTCCCCCATCACCATGGGGGACAAACTCCACTACTTCCTGAACTTAAGTCAGCTCCTTCATTTCCTGTCTTTCATAACTGGACAAATCAATTAATCCAGGTGTGCCTGAACTCAGTAACCATGATGACCATGGCCAGACACACCTGGATTAATCAGTTTGTCCAGTAATGAAAGACAGGAAACAAAGGAGCTGGCTTAAGTTCAGGAATTAGTGGCGTTGTGCAGAGCCCTTTGCAATTGGAAACTAGTTTGCATGTGGAAATTGCAAACGTGGCAATTGTGAAATCTCCTGCCTTCCTTATTATTACATGTGAAGAGATGCATAAAGCTATCAGGCTGAAAGTTGACTCTGAGCAAAGAAGCTGGAAAGGTAAAGGACTGCTACTATACTGTACCATACCTTTTGAGTTCAAACAGAGGGGAATAAAATGTCAGTTTTGAACAATCCTATTGGGGCTAAACGACCTTCATAAATTTCCTGTTAAAGGATTTCTGAGATGCTGTGTTCAGGCTCTACAACTGAATCGTCCTTGATAAACAAGAAATACTTTTGGCAGCTGAAGCCCTTAAGGGATCCTTTTGCTGCCAGCTATGTTAACCTATCAATCTGTCATATGTCCTTTAACCTATTGGATGGAGAATCTTCTCATGCTGCTGCATGCCAGTCTGTCTGAATGTTACCACCACAAGTTGGCAGTATGTCCCTGATTTCCTTAAACTGAAATGTGCCAGGGTCCAGACTCAGTGCAAACTAATAAAATGGTGCATTTAGCGTCCATGGGAGAACTTGCAGTGATTATCCTCATCCACTAAATGGCTCAGCTTTAAACACAAAAGACAAGAAGAAACAATTAAAGGTCATAAATGAGGTTAACTATCAACTGTAGCATGGAGAGAGCTGTGGGGTAATGAGTCCCAGTTCATGGGTGAGTGAAGGGGAACAGTATCCACTAATGGAAATGATGCACTCTGATCAGTGCATAATGCATTCCCAGCTTGTATAGCATATGGAAATCCATATGGGGACAGTGGGACACACGAGATTTGTCCTTTCGAGAACAGTGTTGAAGTGATACTACATCTGTACATCTGTAATAATCTGTTTCACAAAAAAGATCCATTATTAGATTTGGATTCTATACTAATCAAGACCCAGAAAAGCCAAAAAAAAAAAAGACTTAGGTAATTGAAGCAGAGCAGCGTTGCTGTAGGAACCCGAACACAGCTAATGTAAATAATGTGATCTATTGGTGCCATCTGGAAAAGATTGGGCCAAAGGGTGCCTCCATTTTTGCCTACTCTCTTTGCTATATGTGAAAGGATCCATTACCATGTTTATTTGTGCAGCTAAACCTCAGTTGGCGAATAGGATTATGCAGTGGGGGATTGAGAGTAGATCCTACACAAACAGTCATATTAAAGCGGGATTTCTGATATATCCTGAACAATAATGGATTTACAAGGCAGGAATTTTCTTCTCTCCCTCTCATAACCTCTTCATTTTCCAGCAATTGAAACCAGACCTGTAGCATGCAGTGCAGCTCTTGTCCTATGGGTGCAACGTGGGAGAAAGGCTGCAGATCAGATCTGCATTGGTTGTAGCTTTAAATCACTTTTAATCTGTGCTGAGTCAAAGAAGAAGAAGAAGAAAAAGAGAATGTGTCCATGGCCTTATTGGACCACAAAGTTGGTGAAGTTTTTCTTTTTGTCAAGTATCTTAAATTCTTTCTTTGTCCATACTTCTGTCTGTCTTTCTTTTCTGTTCACTCTTAGATTACTTAATCAATGATACTCAGCTTCCTTATCATGTACCGAAACCAATCATTCAGTATTTCCAGCCTGTTCCTCAGGACTATGGAACATGTTTAAATGTTTCCCCTCTCCAACACACCTGATTCAAGTGAATGTGTAACCTTATTGGCTTGTCATTAAGTTTTGCAGAAGACTGATAACTAACTCTTCATTTAAGCCAGGTGTGCTAAAGTAGGGAAACATTTCAAACCTGAAGGGTTGTGGGTCCAAAGGACTAGAAGTGGGATCACTCTTCATCACTGGCCTATTGCAGCTTCACAGCAAAGCATGAAAACATCATGAAAACTTAATCTATTAATCCAGCTTAACACACAATTTCACATTTTATGCATCTGGACACAATAACGCATGCAGTGCCAGAATTTTGTAAAACAGCTACCCACATTTTACAGGCAGTAAAGTCCATCACCACTTATGTTTTAAAGTTTCTTATAATGTAATTTCATGATTCAGTTGTTTTGTCACTGTTGCAAACTGCTTGAATATTGGTAGGTATTTAAAACCATGTGTTTGAGGGTAGGAAAATATCTTGACTTATGTTAAGACAAACTGTACTAACATCAAAATATGCTTGAGTTACTGGCTCCAGAGTCCCGTCCCCTCAGCGAAACACACAAAATGTGTTGGTTACATAAATCAGATGTCCAACTGGAAAACATTACTTTGAAAATTGTGCTGAGTGGCCCAAAAATTTAAATCTACAGATTTTGTGTTCTTTAGGAATTTCATGAACGTTTCGTATTCTGCCTTCAGAGGTAGAGTGGTTATATCTCAGTCAGAAGATCGATGGTCTGATCCTCAGCTTCAACATGTCAAGTATATTGATCAAGATGTCGAAACCTCACAAAATCCTCCAGTGTGTTCCCCAACTGTAAGAAGAGTTCGATAAAAGCATCTGCTAAATTATCGTAATGTAAATGCAATGTAATGAGACCTGACTGCTTTCTCATGTATTTTTAGAGTTCAGCATAAAAACAAAGTCAGTGGCTTCAGAAAGCCTGTAGTTGTTGGGAATGTTTAGACTTCTTGTACGGCTATTTATTTTCTTTGCGTCCTGGATCAATTCTTCTGCTTTAGAGGCACATTTCCAATGATGTTGCAAATGTAGAGACAAGATAAGATGATTTATTCAAGATTGAAAAAGTGATGGCATTCACATCAACAAGTTTCTTACAGCTTCAGTTAGACATACCTCCAGCTGTGGCGGAGAGGGTTTGTGTCAACACTACTGCACTGAAAAATGAGTCACTGCAGGGATTTAAATATTTTCTTTCTGATTCTGATCATTCAAATTGTAACACTGATATTGATTTAAAGAATGCCTAACAGAAACTTTCATAATTGACAAGTCCTCCAGCAGAAACAGTCTTATCCCTGTTTTTTGTTCACACTGAGTTGTAATTCCAACCTGTAACGCACAACCGTCACAAGCAGCATGAGGCAAATACTTTTCTTAAGCATTTCCACATCCATGCAGATGCCATTGTCAGGCATATCATTTAAAAAGCCACAAAGTCTGAATAAGGAGTTAGGGGAAGTGGTTGGATGGAGCAGCTAAGGGCTGCGTTTTCATCCATGAACCTCTGTGAAATATGAAATTGAAAACAGCATACATCAATTACATGACAACACAGACAGAAACCTTTTTCACACATCAGCTCTGCAAAAAAGATACCCTCGTCAACCCATTGTTGTTCATCTTGTAATTCATGTAGTTTCATATGAAATAACTGATAAGGTTTCATGTTTCACAGGTGGAGAGTACAAAGTACTTAGAAGTTACAAAAATGTAAGTATATATAGTGAATTTACTATATTACATTTACATAAAGGGATACCGTATAACTTTTGACACAAATATTCGCCTAATCTGAGCAGTACTAGATGGTTTTTGGGGTCAATACCCAGTGCTTGACACATATGGATGCACTGAACGGGCTGCCCTCTTCAGAAACCAGACACTTTGTGGAAGCAGTGACGGTGTTCAATCCGGGTCACATGATTTGGAGCCAAGTCACATTTGGAGCACCCGGCTTTAAAGCTCTTCCTCCATAAACACAGAGAGCTCTGCACTGTGCTACGTTAACGACTGAAAGTTTGTCATGGCAGAGCCAAGTACATGAAAACAATGTCATCTGTTTCTGCCTAAAGCTGACAAAAACTCAACCTCAAATTTCAGAAAAAACATTGTGGAAAGTTGTGATAAGCTTAGTTTTGTGGACTGTTTGTAATAGTTTCTTTGGATAGTTTTATAACAATTTTAATTTTTGTTGGTCGTAGAAGAGTAAATGAGGGGGTGCAAATCTCTGTCACATCCTGGTATTCATTTGACCAAAAACAGCCTTGCTGGTGAAAATAAACCCCACCTCACACCTATGTCTAAGGTAGAATGCGAACCTTTGTCAACATTGCTACTGTTTTAAGTTTTCTCTCGGTTTTTCTCAGAAAAATATCATCATGTTCTACAGTTATGCAGAGAGCTTAACACCTTTCAACTGAATCTGTCCATAATAGAGAGCAATATGAATTGAAATTGCAATTTACAACAGGGACAAGCATTATTTATATGTGTTCATAAATTTTCACAAGCGCTACACACAGTCAAGAGCATGTGTAGATTTTGGTAGTACAGCTACGATCAGATTGGAGCTACTAAAATGTTGATGAATGCAAGATTCACATAAATTTAAGTCTACTAACAGTTTACACACAAATTTGCTCTGCTCACGTTTCATGAATGAGACCCATTGAGGTTTGAAACTTCCTCCAAACCGAGTCAGGCGGACCGGACCGGACCAGAAAATGATCCGTATTTTTGGTGGAGGCCAACAGACCTGAGCGGATGCCAGCGGAGTAGTGAACTACTTCTCATTGACTAAACAGACTTGCGGCTTCATGCAGATCGGAGCATAGCGGAGGCAGTGGACGGAGGAGGTTAGTGTCACAGCTGGAAACGGACATGCTTACTGTATCACCGATACTCATAAACCGTCTGCCTTCATCCTTTTATGTCACTTTTAACGAAAGGCAGTTGACTGAATATGATATACATATGTTGTTGTCAAACAGGAGTAACACAGGCAAACTGTTATTCAGCAAGATGTTTATTCAAACGCTGTGTTGATGTGTCCTTCACTAGACTCTGGTCTCAAAGTTTTTGTGAAGACCAGAAGTTTTTGACAGCCAGAACACAGTGTTTTAAAGACTTTTTTTATTTAATGGGGTGGATGTCTTTATTTCTGTTTTCTTTTTTTCAGTAACATTTCTTTTGTTGATATTTAATTCAAAAGAACAATAAATTCAATGTTGCTCAGAGAGAACTCGGTACGATTTGTCATTAGGTACTTATTTTACTTTTACCAGAGTAATTATTTGGATGACTACTTTTTACTTGGATTTGACTCACATTTTTCTTAAGTAACAGTGCTTTTACAATCCAGTTTACCAGTCACTTACCAGTAAACCAAAGGGATATCCCTATGGCCAAGTAGCCAAGGATCATGATCAATCGGAGGCATGGTGACAGGAAACCACACTGTCACATCTCTCCCCCTCTTTCCATGAGCATGTCCTCATGCTCTGCACAGGCTACCAATTATGAACCCATGGACTGTATATCAGCGTCGCAGATGGATCTTGCCAACAACGCCAGAATGTAGCAAGATAGGCAAGGAGGGCCTGGGCAGGATTCAATCTCCAGACTTCCGGGTGAGAGTCATGCACGCTTACCAATCAGCCAAAGGGATATTCCTGTGGCCAAGTGACCAGGGGGCATGATCAATCGGAGGCCTAGTGACAGGACCTCACACTGTCACACTACTAGGTTCACATTAGCAACACATCAGTCATTCATGACAGCCGTTCAAAACCAAGGTGGCTCAGTTTCAGCTTGACAGGCATTTTTTAAAAGGCCTAAATTTGGTGCAACGCTACATTATTGCTTTGATTTATTTTTAAACTAGAGCGCAAAAAAATTTTGACTACTCTAAAAAAGAAAAAACTGTGGAAATAGTCTGAGACAGCTGGTACAGAAGGAAGGAGGTTTTGATGTGTGATAATGCAAAAAGAGAAAAGGGAAGAAAGGGAAAAGAAAAAGAAACTGATAAAAGTAATTTAAAAAGCCAAAACTCCAACAGCAGGAGTTTGATCTGTGAGAAGCTATCCACCCACAAACTGAAAAGTCAGAGCTTCGCTACGAACATCAATCCAAACCATTAGCCAGCATAATCAACACGCACAGTGATTATCAGGCCTGGTGATTTTGAGTTGTCTCTCCCTCTAATGATCTGTGGTTAGCCATCATCTGGATTATATTTCTGCCCTATAATTCTGTTGGGAATTCAGGAATGGAAACCGGAGGGTGGGTGGGAGGGCTCCCAGACATAGATAAAGGAGAACAAAAGACTAAAAGATAAGGGAATTTTGGGGGGAAAAGAAAAATCCACATCTTCCGCTGCCGAGCCAAGAGGAAGTGGACTGTCATGTCTCCTGTCACCCACAACCCCTCATGTCAAAGTGCCCAGAACTGGGCCTCACCCCCTCGAGCTCCCTCCAAGTGTGAATTGCCAGCTTCAATCGAAATTATTTCAAACCAGTGCATTGTGACTATCCTTTCTTAAAGGCAGGGTAGGGGATCCTGGAAAAACGGTTGGAGCAAGCTACATTTGAAAAAATATACACACCCCAAAACCATGCCTCCAGAGCACAGGAACGCCTGCGCCGATGGTTGTCAGCGAACATAACAGAGAACAGCCGAGGTGCTAGCTTGTTAGCTTCCCAGTAAACAGCAGAGGAACCATGTTTCCTAAAAGTGATAATTGCCTCACCTTCAACTTCTTCTGTGGTGTAAAACATCCTCACTGCAAACACCAACACCTCCGTGACTTGATCCACATCCGTTTTTTCTTTTTAAGAGCAAGCAGCAGCATAGATAAGAGTAGCAAGCAGCCATGTTGTCTCAGTTCGTCTGCACTGTGAGATGCTCATGGCGAGTTGCGAGCGCGCACATGCGCACGCGAACACGAGGAGGGTGGGAGCACGACAAACGGCTGTCGAGTTTGATGGACATCATAATCATTCAATCAATAAGCATTAGCCGTTCGCAGCCCCTTCCAATGAAATGAATTTCATTGGAAAGGGTTTTTCCAGTCCTGTAGGTTCCACAGGTGATGAATTTTTTTAAATTTTTTGTGTCGGAACATTTAATTAATCGGCTGCAATCGGGGTGTGAGGAAGACTTTACGCAATATAGTTAAAAATGCTCCTGGAAAACATCATCCACCCTGCCTTTAACTGTATAAATGAGGTGACATTATTTATCTTATGGTTTGAAATATATATCAACCTGTTAATTCAAAAAGTGAAGTTGTTTCCTCACAAGGTCTGCTGTTGAGGTGAACCACCTGCTTCTACCTCTGCTTCACACCCCACCCACCTAATCTGCTAACAAATATCTGCCAAGTACAAAAACACTGAACAAAACAGCATCACCATTATTACCATTAGGTTTTTGATTATCTGGAACATGTTGAGCTCCGTAGCTGTAAATTAGCCAACTCTAGTCACCTTCTCCAGCTGGAGCCATAGCCAGACCCCGGCTAGTGCTAACGTCAGGAGCATGAGTTAAGAAGAAGCTTTAGCCTGATGGGCATCCTGCAAGCCCAGCAGGCTGTCTGCGAGACAGCATTTTACAAATTTTGGGCTACCGGGCTACTCATCTGACACAACTGTAAACAAAACTGCAAAACCGGACCCACTGCTGGAACAGAGCCACTTAGAACCCAATCTCTGGACATTAACCCATGCTACGATTGCAATATTGAACTTAATTGACTCAGCACAGCAACTTGCCCCTAACATTACTGCAACACTAATCAAAACTGACATTTGCCTTTCTGTTGGCTATCTGTCCAGGAGAAGAAGAGCTAGCTCCGAGTCAAACTAACCACTTTAGCTCTCCCAGTGCTCTCCACGGTGGAAACACAAGACCAATGTTAATACGTGTTTTGTCCCTTTTTATTATTCAACAACTTCTTCCCCAATGACTGCTGTTATTTGGAAGTAATGTTGAATTCTGGTCAGATCCTGGTCATCTTCACGTAAATGTTTGTTTTCGATTTCCTCTATTTCACAAGCTAAGCGCTGCCGCCATTGGTTCGCTGGCTGTAGCCTTTTAGGGTGCATTTATATTGTAGCATTTGGTCCGCTTGAAGCAGATCGAGACCCACGTTTGTAGATGGACCAAGTCAGCTTGTTTGGTCCATTGTTGTTGAACTGAATTGTTTTACAAGTTCAAACCATTTATTATAGAAACACTGCTTATTCAAGTAATCAATTATACAAATTAATTCAGTTCTCTCAGGCGGCTTGTATACTTTAAACAGTCAAGATCTGCAGGTAGAGAAAACGTGCTGACTGATGTGGCAGGGCAGAACGGTGTGTACTGCTGTCATTTTCACTGCAGAAGCTGTAGTCATATTTATGTTTGGTGATGTTTGAATGGCCAACAGTAACCAGTGAAATTAAACAATATTCTAATGCCAGAACTACAATCAATAACATCTAAGGCAGGGGTATTAAGCTCTGGTCCTCGAAGGCCGAAGTCCTGCAGGATTTAGGTGTCCCCCTGCTCCAACAAACCTGATTCAAATTCTCCTCAACAGTTTGCTGTCAACCTTTGCCCAAGCATGTTGACCCATCAATCTGATTCAGCAGGAAACATCCAAAACCAGCAGGACAGCGGCGCTCAAGGACCGACTTTGCACACCCCAAATCTATAATCGAGCAGGATGGACCTAGGGATGTACGATAACCTTTTTTTAAAAACCGATAGCGATAACCAATAAATTTCAGCTGTGGCTCCCTTAAAACTTAGGTCACTGAAAGGGACTTGAGGCAAGATTAAGAAATGAAACTCGCAACTGCCGCAACTGCCACGACTGCCGGGACTGGCGCTTCAGGTAACTGCAGCCACGGGCCAAGCCGTCACGGGAGCGTGCACAAACTGAGGCTACAATGTTGTTTACTAACCTTTTTCTTCGTAGTTACACTTTTTAGTGTCTTTCAGTTGATCTGGATCGTTTGCTGACGGGAGAAGAATCCATAACTATCACTTACAGTGTTTGAATTTAACGTGACCGGCTTCTTCCTGTATCAAAACTGCAGATGTAGCGTCATTTGACGTCACGTCCGCAGGGCAGCCCGGGAAATTCGGACACCGAATTGCAGCGCATTTTGCAGCACACAGCCTGTTAAAGGCAACGAAGAAAAACGTGAGTGGAAATTTTATTTTTAGTATTTAGCGCTTCATCACCCATTAGTATTAAAAAAATGGACATGCATGTTTCTTTGTTTTTTATATTCCTGCCTCTAGTCCCTTTAAAGCTAATGCTCAACCCTGGCTTGATGCCACCATTCGTGCCACCAGGCAGCGGTGCAGGCAGGCAGAGAGAAGGTGGAAGAAGGATGGGCTTCAGGTATCTCTCTAAATTTTGAGGGACTGTTGGTCATGCTGTCAGTCAACAGTCAGAGAGGCTAAGTGTAATTACTTATCACAAATTATTTTATCCAATTGCCAAAAGCCTCAGGTACTGTTTTATACTATTAATGCTGCTTTCAGGCCTCCACATCTCCCAGCTTTTTCCCCTTCTGACCATAGCTGTGATTACTTTTTTTTTATTTTTTCATTAACAAAATAGTGGCAGCCTCAATATGTGTCCCAAAACCTTTCAGGCGCCCCTTCTGCCTCAGCCTCTTCCTTAGTCTCCTCCTCTGAAAACAATGTCCTTTCACATTTTGAGCCATTAACTTTATCCGCCCTCTACGATCTTACGGTATGGTTTGTTTAAAGGGGACATGTTATGCACTTTATTCCCAATCTGAAACAATTCTCTGATATCTGAATGACATGTCAGACTCCTACTTTGGTCAAATTGGCTTATAGTTTGAGCGCAGCAGCTCCTCTCAACCCTCCTAAAACAGCCTCTTCAGGCCTCAGTCTAATGAGATGGGAGGAGAGCTCAGGAGCAGCAGACTCCACCCATCACTCAACTCGTCTTCCTGGAGGTGGGTCTTTGTCGAGGTAAAGCCATGGAAAACAGCTGATTGCAAAAACAAGAAAAGAACAGTAGCTTCTGGAACCAGAGTAAGCAAGAGGCTGGTCCTGAAGCAGCTTGAGTATGAAGACTTCAACAGGACGTTTAAGTTAGTCTGACATTTACAGATGTTTATTTCTAGTTCTTCTAGAAAACCTGCAACAATCATAACAGCTTATAATAATCTCAGACTTCAGGAGCTTCTAAATTAAAGAGCAGGTGGAGGTGGACCTGGCCTGATGCAGACCTGGGGCCTCATGTACAAACGGTTCGTGGCGCAAAAACGGGCATTTTTTATATAAATATGAATGAATAAAAAAAGAATTATGCACTGGTTTTTTGCGTCTTCCTCTCCTCCTCCTCGCCCGCAAAGTTGTTTTTTTTGTGGGGGTTTCGCTACTCGACGTGGCGAGTGTTGTTATTATATTAAATAAATATAATAAAAAAATTCCTCCCCCCAGTGAGTGTGATATGATCAAACATAAACGCACCCCCCCTCTAAACCCCCTTTTTCTTCATTTCTTTGTGGTTTTAAAACAAAAAATTGTAAAAAATATTATTTTCCCCCCAGTGCCTCTTTTTTTATGAAAAAAATTTATTTTGTGTGGTATTATAAAAAAAAGTTTTTTCAGGCGGAGAAGATTTTTTATGTTATTATTATCTGGCTGGTCACCCCCTTTGTTTTCCAAAGAAAATTTCTTTGCCCTCAGCTGAAGCCAGACTTGGGGCGCAACCCACCCAGCTGCACCTCCATCGCTAGCAAATAAATTCACTTATATGCCGATTTATTTATTAATGCATTTAATTTGTAAGGACATCTATAGGATGATCTGGGCAAGCACTTATGCCAACACAGCAGGGGTGAGGTATTGGCCGGTATGGCAATTTAATAGTAGTAGATCGGTTACGTCTGCATCCCCGGGGATGAGGAAATCCCTGAGACTGTGATGCATGGAATGCAGGAGGAATTCCCAAGGCTGCATCCTCTTATGGTAATAGATTCAGACATCAGCTAATAAATACAGTATTTCCAGTAACATCGGACTGTGAGGAGGCGACTGTATACACACACTTCACAAATATATATTTTATTTACCTTGAGAAAAACGGGAGCCACCCGCGTGAATTCCCACCACCCTGAAGGAAGAAAAGCAGTCACGAGCAGCCGTCTTCCGATTCACATCCAACTTGAAGTTGGACCACTTCTCATTTCGGCTTGTATGCGCGACTCTGACCCCACATCTTTGACCGCGTCACACACTCTCCCATTCATTTTTCTATTGGGGTGTGATGCCAGACAACAGTGTGCTAAAGTGCACAATTTTGCGCATTTATACTTAAACAAGCTGCCTCAAGTTCATTCTCCGTGATTTTTAGATTCTATTTTCATTCTCTGTCATGATCATATTTTGTCTTTCTGATGTGCAGAGAGGAGAATCTCCGGTGCAAATCTCATTTAAATGTCATTTGCGAATTTATGTTGGGGGTGTGGGCAGGGAGGCATCAGGTACTCCAACATGTGCGCTCAATTCCACGTTGATTGGGATGTACAGGAAAAGTACTTGGATCCCTGAATGCGCAGAGATTCGTACATCTGAAAACTTTTGTGCGTATGATGTTTTCACGATTTGATCGTAACACCGTATTTCAGTAGGAGATCCACCTCTTTGTACATGAGGCCCCTGGACTGGATCCATTTATTCCTCTCATAGTGTATTTACCATCCACAGAGCAGATTAGGGGCCTCTACTTGTCAGAGGAGCAGAACAGCTACTTTCTTTATAATATGTAACTTATCACTTTAGTACAAATATTTACATAATATTTTAAAATTCCCTGTTTAATTAAACAGTTCATCTTGTTAAACAGTTCTTTTCTAATGGTGAGAGAACAAACAGCTTAATACTTGGACCAAAGTTTTATTTTAAATGATGAACAAGAATAAAAACAGAACTTTGTGATTGAAAACATTAACTCTGTCCTGATCTCCCAACTTTAAATACTTCTTTCTTTTCACATTTGATCACGGCAGACATCATTTACTGTTCAACAGTATAATAATGTTCCAGGACCGCAGGAGTTCTGTAGCTGCTGCTGGAGCTTTCTAGAAGAATTGTGGTTCTGTCCTCCAGGTCCAGACTAGTCCAGCTCTGTCTGCAGGTCCATGATGCAGGAGGTAGAACCACCAGCTTCAGACTAGTTCTGGCTTGAACTTGGACATGTACTGTAATCACCTTGAGCTTGTCCAGATGATCAGATCCTAGCAGCTCCACATCTGGGTGTTGGCTCATGGAAGATAAAACAAAGAATAATCAGATCCAGGTCCTCCTCAGATTCTCTCATCCAGAAATAACATCACATACAAACTGCTCACATCATGTTGGAGGTAATTTGGCTGCATGATATCACAATGAAGCTAAAACCACAACAACCTTTACAGGTTAACGTGATTTTATTTCCTCTACAATTTTGAATACACATGTACAACTATTCAGTGTTTAACATTTTAACACACATCTTTTTCTACATATTACCACAAAACTAAAAAGAGTGAACCAGAATGAGGCCAAAAGTTCTGGACCGACCAACAGCCCTTCATCATCCCTCCCCTCCCACCAGTCACACACCACAATTTCTCCTCATGCAACACTTTTATACTTCATCTTCTCAGAGAACAGCATGTTGGAGAATAAACACTTAAACTTGAAAAGTTGTACATCTGCATGCAAACGTTTAGAAACAGTCAAAGTCCACCTGTAAAGCTTATAGTGGATTTTAGCTTCATTCTGACATCATGCAGATACCAGGATATTTTAACTTTGTGAGTTGTGTAAAAATATAAAACTAACCGGTAGATATGTATATGTATAAGAGAGATATACGTACATGCATAAGATAGTACATTCAAAAGCAATCAGCTAATTATATCTGCATATAATGTTGTATAAATGCTAATTATTTGTTTCATACTTCTGTAAAGTGAGAATAAAAGGCTGGTAAAACTTACTGAAGGTTGGCTCCACTTCATCTGCCTTTCTTTGACTTCAGGAAATTAATCCTGTTCATCAGGTCTGCAGACGTCTGCTGGCTTGAGATGACCAGAGAGCTGACAGCCAGGCTGTCTGGAAGATGAACACAGAGATGAAAAAGTTACTCTCCTATCTCCCAGAGCTTCTCCATCCTCATGCTCCCACTTGCCCTCTTCGGTCAGCTGAGTTGCTGCTGTTAGATGTCCTGAGGTCTCGGCGGAAGATGTGGGGGGATAGAGCATTTCCTGTGGCAGGCCCAAAGTTGTGGAACTTGCTGCCATTGCATATCAGACAGGCCTAATCTCTGGCAGTTTTTTACTGTATGTCCCTTCCTAAAACTCACCCGTTTGCCCTGGTGTTCCACCTTTCATGAGCCACTTTGACTTTGTCTGTTATTCTAAGTCTTATTATATATATATATATTTATTTTATATTATATCTATATTGTTTTTACTGTTCATTGTCTTGATTGTTCTTATGTGTCATATTTGTTTAAATGTTCTCACTTTTTTCCCCATTGTGAAACCTAATTTGTTTTTACCTCTGTTCGGCGCTTTGTATATAACTGCTGTGTTTAAAGTGCTATACAAAAAAAGTTGACTTGACTTGACTTTTATCATTAAAGGGACTTGAGGCAAGATTAAGAAACGAAACTCGCGACTGGAACTTCAGGTAACTGCAGCCACGAGCCAAGCCGTCACGGGAGCGTGCACAAACTGAAGCTATAATGTTGTTTACTAACCTTTTTCTTCGTAGTTACACTTTTTAGTGTCTTTCAGTTGATTTGGATCGTTTGCTGACGGCAGAAGAATCCATAACAATCGCTTACAGTGTTTAAATTTACCGTGACCGTCTTCTTCCTGTATCAAAACTACGGATGTTGCGTCATTTGATGTCACGTCTGCAGGGCAGCGCAGGAAATTCCGACACCGAATTGCAGCGCATTTTGCAGCACACAGCCTGTTCAAGGCAACGGAGAGAAACGTGGGTGGAAACGTTATTTTTTGGTATTTAGCGCTTCATCACCCATTTATATTTTAAAAAATTACATACATGTTTGTTTTTCAAATTCCTGCCTCTAGTCCCTTTAGAATTGCTAAATCAACATTTGCATAAGTGTAAAAAGGTTAATTTCAATAGAGATTAATTTTTTAAAAAGTCTAAATTTGAATCCATTATGTAAAAGGTGTTTGCTGCCATTTTATATTGGAAATGGATTAAGCTCTTTTTTATTATTTTATAAACAGACTAATGGTGAATCTTAATAATTACTACAATAGTGTTCTTAAAGTTATTAAAGTTTTAGCTCTTGGAGGAACACAGTCAAACCATGCAGTGAATATCAACAGGTGCTTGTCTCATTTTGCATATTAGAAGCACAGTTTTTCATTAAATCTGACATCATACAGTCATTAACACATTCTTTGTCTTCTATTGCTCTCTCACACCACCAACACTCACCCCAAGTTATTCACACACATACATGTATATTTACCCCATCCGATACATCTCTGACACATGTGGAGCACACTTCTAAGGCAGATAGATGTTCCACATGCAGCAGAGCACCCTGACTCCCAACCTGCTGCACAGATGTTCGCATGGTTGTGTTTGTGCACGGCCTACATTCTGGGTTAGTGAGAGACAGAGAGCAAAAGCACTAACTGCAGTTTAGAAACAAGAAAAAGTCCAGATACACAATTTTCTTTGGCTTTGCTCCAGCATCTGACATTTTTGTGAGCTTTGCAATAAAAACTTCAAACTTTAGATTTAAAAAACTGATAAAGAGAAAATATGTGGGGTAGCATCAGAGGACCGACCATAAAATCCAACTTTAAGTCTGTATATTGTCAATATTCCATCCAGAATATATTGTATTCCTGGAAAACACTGATGCAAGCTTTGTTTTGAAGCTTTTGCTTACATTTTTTTCAGTGTTTCACACGATACTTGGATATTGGTCGCATGTACAGTAAGACTGTAACACTGTAAGAAACTGTTTTAAAGAGTTTTAAATACTAACTGCTGGAATAATTTACATTTTCCTTGAGTAAAATTGTTGATGTTTTTACCTGAGTGTTAATCTTTTAGTAAACTTTTTTTTTGAGAAAACATGTAAACAATCTAGTCACAATGCATGTATACTAGTCTGGAGAGACAAGAATATCAACAAATGAATCGTTCCCTTCATTTTCATTTTTTTTTGTTGATCCCTTTTAGCTACAGCCAACAGCTGCTGCCAGGCCTCTTGGGGTCCATAAGGTCAGAGGTTCCCAAACTTTTTGAGCCATGACCCCCAAAATAACATACATTTGTGTTTGCAATCTCCCAGCATAAGTAGGCATAAGTAATGCCTTAAAAGGCAATAAAAGTAGTTACCTGAATACAGTCATAGCTACACTTGAGACCATTAGATCCACTCACAGATTGCATTTGCCAGGGAGAATTTTGGCCACTGACAGCCACTGTACGTTGGCAAATGAAGTCACTGCTATACCCATCTTTACCATGGGATGTCAGACGTTCTTACACATTGTACCTTTAACGTGAGGCTGGAGACTGTAAGATGCGTTTTCAAGATTTTTCCCATCTTCAGCTATTTATAGGGAGGAGGTTCAGTTTGGGTAACCCCTGCCATTTTCCTCTCTCGTGAATTCACGGGGTTTCTCAGGAATTTTGGGGGAATATACTAGTTTACCTGCATGTTTCTAAGGGCATTGCGTGTAATTTAGCTTGAAGATTACTGAGCTTTTCTTGCTGAATTTCCGATAAACGGATATTTCTTATGTTTTCCGCACCATTTTATTTATTTTTATATATATTTTTTCATTTTTTTATTCATTTTTCAGCTCCTTCTCTTTACTTTTTTATTTTTTTTTTTTTTTTTTTTTTTTTTTTTTTCTTTTTTTTTTTTTTTTTTTTTTTCTTCTTCTCCTCCTCCCCCCCCCCCCCCCTCCTCCCTTCTCTTTGCTTCCTCTTTTAGTTGCCCCCCCCCCCCCAAAATTAATAACCTCCATTTCTTTCTTTTTTTTTTTTTTTTTTTTGTTTGGGGAATTACGCCACTTCCCCCCCCTCTTTTTAAGCCCACTCCCTATTTTTTTTTCACTCTTTTCCTTCTCCCCTTCCTTTCCTCTCTCTTCCTCTCCCCCCACCTCCCTCTTTTTTTTTTTTTTTTTTTTTTTTAATATTTTTTTTAAAAAAAATCTCTTGAAAAAATTATTTTTTTTTTTTTTTGTCTCCTTCCTCCTTTTCTTTTATCTCTCCCTCCTCTTTTATTTGTTTTGTATTTTATTAAAATTAAAAAGTTTTTTTTATTAATTATTTCCCTTTTTTTTTTATTTTTTTTTTTTTTTTTTTAATTTTTTTTTTTTTTTTTTTTTTTTTTTTTTTTTTTTTTTCTTTTTTTTTTCTCTATTTTTCTCTATTGTTTTTTTTTTTTTTTTTTTTTTCTCTTCTTTTTTTTTTTTTTCCCGCGGAGGGGGCACCCCCATTCCCTCTTTTTTTTCTCTCTTTTTTTCCCCTTTTTTATTTCCCGTGTGTTTTTTTTTTATCCCCCAACCCTAAAATTACAACCCCCCCTTTTTTTTTTTTTGGGAAAAAAATTTTCTCCCCTATTTTGTTTCTTTTTAATCAAGCCCTAAAATCTTCATAAACAGGGAGGATAAAGTAGATTTTGGTGGATTATGTTAACAGCTGTGGGAAACCACCCAAATGCCATAATTCAGCTTTTCTCACCAAAATAGGGCCAAATGTGGATTTTTAGAAGAGCAGCTGTAATAACTTTGTTTATGGACACTCAATGCTAAAAATTCTGTATGTTAGGCTTGAAAACTATCAGAAACTTCATAGATGAGGAGAATCAATGTTTTCTGGTGGATTTGGTTCACTGCTGTGACAAGAGACTGACATGCCCAAATTCAGCTTCTCTCGCTGAGATAATTCCAAGTTAATATTTTTAACGTGGTATTAGTAATTACTTTGTTATTTATGCAACAATTAAGAAATGAATGTGTTAATTTCGCAGATTAATCTCTTTGCAATAATGTGTTAATATTGGTCGTCCTAAAATCCCCAAATTTATTTGATAAATGTAGGCTGTATTTTTTTTTTTCTTTACTTTTTAACTTGTCCTGTCCAGCATCGTAGCAAGCAGAATGATGACATGGCTGCTTTATTGTGTTGAACAGTTTTGCTTTGCCAAGGGGAGCTTCATGAGCACAAGACTCCCCTTGATATCCTGTGTTTATTCATTGTATTTCTTTAATTAACCATTTATTTACAACAGCATTTTACATCATATTGCTGGGGTGGACAAGAGAAAAATTAAAGAAAAGAAAGTTAATAGAAGCAATGATAGAACGTGAAACAGGTAGAAAGGAGTGAGAAAAGAGAGAGAGAGAGAAAGCTAGAGAAAAAGAGGACATAAAAAATAACTAAAAGGATACACTTACACCATTCATTGATGCTTCTATACAGATACTCCTAAAAAACATTCCAAGGTCTTTGCTGGAAAACAAAACTAACAGTCCCCTACAGGAGGACCTGCAGGTGGCTTAGGTATCATAAGATCGTACAAACACGCAGAACTAGAGAAGAGGTAAAACCTAGTCAGAGCAACGGGAACCCCCCCCCCCGCATGGGCCAGCACCCACCCGGTGCCCCACACAGCCAGCACCAGGGCGCTACCACTGCTACCACCCCCCTACTCCACCACCACCCTCACACATGCACTCCTCCTCCCTCCACCCCGGACACACCACACCCCCACCTCTCTATACCCCCAATACCCACGTGCACTCCCCCGACACACGTGCTCTGACCCACCCCCACCCTCCAACCTTACACACACTTACACACCTCCCTCCCCCCCACCCCCTCCTCCCCCCCCCCTCCCACCCCCCGACCTGACACGCCCACGCCCCTACTCCACCCCCCCCTGCACACACACCCACATTGCCCCACCCCCGCCACACACATCCCACACACACACACACACACACACACACTCCCCCCTCCTGCATGGTCCTTCCTCCTGTCATTCTCCGACATTCACTCTCTCCAACACCAGTCCTTGTACACCTGCATACTCCATGCCCACTGATACACACCTCATCCCTCCTACACCTTATAAATTTCCACTGTCACACTCACACTCGTTTGCTCTCACACACCCACCTCACTCTCACCCTTGCTTCCGTGCCTCCTGAGTGATCACCTGGGCCGGGGAAGGGGCTGTAGACTCCAAGCCCCCAGCACCCCACCCTCCCCCTGATCCCACCCCTGGGGCCAGCAGACCCCTCGCAATGCAGCCAGCCATGACCCTGAGCTTGTGGAGCAGCTACCGCCCCCCAGCATTAAATTTGTCCAAACAACCTGATGGCAAATTTTACTCTTTTTTATTTTTAGATAAATTGTAGTTAAAGTGAGGAAACACACATCTAATCAATATTGAAATTAGTGCATTGTGTTTGCTGGATATCTAAAGCTCTCCTGCAGGAATTCAGCACACTAACTGTGATGCATCATGAAATTGAGCTGTCTTGAATTACATTTTTTTCACCTGTTCTTTTCCTGCTATGATAAACAGCCTTTTACAGTCTGAGTCCACTTAGTTATAAAATAATCTGTTGGCTGCTGTACAATGTATCACTAGTCTTTTATTACCCATATTAATCACTGTAATGACTAGGAGGACAGTTTAACTTCCAAACATTTCCCGTTGAGCAGTCGTGCTGTAGTTTGGTGATAATTTCTTATTCCTTGCTGCTGGAGCAGTAAAATGTGAAGCTTGTATGATGGCTACATCTGTAGTTAAAGCAGCATGAAAGCATCAGTACTTCCCCTTGAAGGCTCAATGCCTGGAACCAGAGAGGAGGAACCCTGTAGAGTCAGCGCTGTAATTCAGAAAACAACTGGCACAGAGGCAGCATCAGCCCTTTGTCTGCCTTCTATGTGGTACACATATGGTGGATTTAAGCTTTACAACAATGCCAACAACAGGAACACATGGGTTGAATCGTTTTCAAAGCTTTGACTCGACTTCAAAACCCTGTCCAATGGAACATGACAGTAATGTGAAATACAGGTAGCAAAGATGAATTAATGAGAAGTATGCGTGACACTTTCTGCTTTCTGAACACAAAAACCTTTAACTTCTTTGATGTCTAACAATCAGACGAGATTCTGAGCCTCCAGTTTGAGTTTTACATGGCAGTTCAATGGGATTTTTTTTTTGGTCTTTCAACATTTTAACAGACCATTAGATCTTTCTCTCTCTTCTCACACACACGTGCACATATTGAGTACTTCAGAGGTTCCCCATTTTGTTTGATAGGAAATAAAAAGAGATGAAGAGGGGAAGAGGCAAGAGGTTAAGGACATGAATACAACTTGGAGGATGCTCTATCAAAGCTGCTTTCCTTCCGCCTATAAATACCAGCTCAGTGAATAATATCCCCCCGTCACTGTGGGCATTGAGTCAAATCCAAGATCTGCACAACACATGACAGAAAAGCGCATCACTTCAAGGAAATAATCAGTGTCCCCGACAATATGTATCATAAAACTGCCATGAAGGGACGCTGTGTATAGACTTATCTGATACTTATGAGATATATCTATCAAAAGATTAAATGAGAGCAAATGAATGAAAAAATGATTCTGTAATCATAAGAGTGAAATCCGATTTATACTATGATTAGTTTATTAAATTAATTTCTAAAAATGATATAATTCATAATATATCATTATATATCACAATAACTAATTTATAAATAAATCATTAAATATACATAAGGAATTTATAAAAAAATTAAACATAAATATGGATTAAGAAGTAACAAAATGCAGTACTGTTAGTGGCAAGAGTGAATCTTGGATACATTTAGGCTTTATGTAGTTACCAGGTATGAAGTAAATGGAACAAAACTAAGATTACGGAGAATCTATCAGATGTTAAATACTTGCTGACAGCAGCTGCTGATCTGGCCTATATGAAAAGCCAGTGGTGGGAAGTGTGAAGGCAATTACTCATTCCACCTAAGTGACAACTTATGTTGCTGCTTAGGCAGCTGGCTCAGCTGGGCACACCTTGGCAGGCGATCTGCTGTAAATCAACTACTGGCTCGGCTGAAACTCACTGAAGCTGATAAACCCAGTGACGGGAGTGAAAAGGCATCAAACTATCTGTCATTCAATTTGAAGTGAGTTCATATCATACTGCTACCTTCAGTAAATGTACAGAACCCAACCATCACTTTTATGTTCCCTTTACTGTAGTTCCTAGAAGCTGGATGGTGCACGGCGTTTCCTCAACTGATATCATATTTGTCACATAATTTGTGATGAGCAGTCTCAACTGAGCAATCTGAACTTCAGTTTGATTATACTGACATTTGCATTTCATTATCGGACCACGTGAATACAGACGCATGCATTGGCACACAGTAGAACAAATTTCAATTACTCATGCTAAGCTCACACTAAACTTGGGGTCAGTCAAACTTTTCTTCCACCAGAAGAAAAAACGAACTTGCTGTTTAAACTCTGTTGCTCAAAGTGAAACCCCCACAGTGAAATGACACGCCACTGCCATGTAAACAGTTGCTGTATTCTCATTTTCTCAGTGGTTATTGTCATATTGACATTTTTCCGATCTGATGGAAAACATGGAATGTTTGGTGCTGTGCTCAGAGACATGTTTAAGTGCAAGACATTCTATTCAGTTACTTAAATGTGGGGCGAATTAAAGGCTTATTCAAAACCTTTACAGTGGTAAAGTTGTAATGATTTGTGAATATGCTAAAGGGTAAGGAAGCCCCATTGACCAACTTCTAGTTAACTGGTGATTTGGGGAATATTAATGTTAGAAATCTGGAATTTACACATGGACTGTGTATGTGGCTTCAAGAATCCAAGAGAGCTCAGTCTAGGGTCATAATCTGTGGTATTTTATTAATCAATTTTAGTCAGGTCATTGTTTATTCAACTTAAAGGATAACTTTCTTTTTTTTTTTCAACCTGTTTTTGTTTTTTTTCTCTTTCTTTTTTTTTTCTTTTTTTCCCTCCGTTTTTATTTTCCTCCGTTTTTGGGGAGGGGGCCCCTTACCTTTTCTCAACCCCTTCTTTCCCATTCTTTAGGTAGAATGAATGAACGAACGAGTCTTTTTTCCTTTGAGTTCAGAGTTAGTTCTGGGGTTGTCTCCACACTCTCAGGCCGCTCACCCCGACTCACGTGACCGCAGTACAGCTGAGAAGAGCAGCTCACTACCTAGACAACAACAAACTGCAATCCGCAAAACTCAGAGGACAATAGTACTCGTTTGTTCATTCATTCTACTTAAAGCAGTGATCACCAACTTTGGTCCTTGTGGGTCAGTATCCTGCAGGTTTTCCAAGTCTCTCTGCTCCAGCACACCAGAGTCAGACTCAGACAAGCTCTGCACAACTTTGTTAATTAGTCATTGATTTGAATCAGGTATGTTGCCGCAGTGAGACGTGGAACACCTGCAGCATGCAGGCCCTTGAGGACCAGGATTTGTGATCCCTGACTTAAAATATTGGTCAAATGAAGGAGTTTTGCTGCAGAAATGCCTTATAGTGGCTGCCCCATCTCTCCCATTATATGGATGTACGCCAGAGGCCGACTTCATCTGAATATCACCCAGAGGAGTCAAATTGATACAGAAAATTTACCAGTGAGTAAATGCACATATAAACCCCTAGAAATAAGGTCCTATCGTTGAAAAAAAAAATAAGAAAGACTGTTATCCTTTAAGGTTCTGTACATTCCATGCAAATGTCCATACAAATGAACACTTGGCAAGTCATTGCCAATATATATTTAATCTTTCCATTTTTTCCTAAATCTGAAGATTTGTTTTTTTTTTTTATGGGATGCTGCATTTCATTCTTCATATCTTCCAGGCTTTTTTTTTTTTTCTTTTAATAATTATTTTTTCCCCCAAAAAAAATTATCCCATTTTCCCCACAACCCCCTTCAAATTCAGCTTTTGAGCAAAGAGAAGTGCTGCCCAACGAGCAAAGACCAACATACAAAGAAAAATTACAAATATCCAAATGACAAATAAAGGGAGGGAAGGAGCGGTGTGTTTTGTGTGGGTGGGGGGTGAGGGAGAGACAAGGGAGGGAGGCGCTCGAGGGGAAGGAGGACTGATTATTTAACATAGACTTACTCATTCCTCTCTTTTTCCACCCCACCCCCTCATTTATTACCTAGTTGTTGGAATTCAGGCATTGCAAAAGCAAAAACCAACAATTCCCCCAATGCCGGCCCCCACCCACTTTACACATACATCAACACCACCTTTTTTTTTTATTTTATTTTTTGATTTTTTATTTATTAAAAATTTCCTTTTTCTTTTATTATTTCCTCTTCTTTCTTTTTAAATCTTTTTTTTTCATTTCTTCTTTTTTTTTCCCCTTCCCTTTTTTTTTAAATTTTAATAAAAAATAACACCTTCACTTCTACCTCATATTTCAAATTGCTTATCCCTTTTGGGGTTTTTATTTTTTTTTTGTAAGTCAGGTAACACTCCACCACACACTACACTCTAAAAGAAGACACGACTTTATTCTTGGTTTTGAGTAGATAATATTTTATTAGTTTTTTTTTACATTTTTACAAATCTTTTTTTTTGGCTCTATTTCCTTTCTCTAAAAAAATAAGAGCGGAGGGCGGAACTTCCTTCATACACTCATGGGAAGGAGCCAATCAGACGGAAATTCATAAGAAAGACCCGGAAAACCCTGCCGTTGGACCACAAGCCTCTCCTCATAAATTACATCAGAGAAACAGTTGTTATAACAGCCAAACATCCTGCTTATCAAATGATTAAGCTACAGCCAGATATCAAATTGAAGGTGTTTAAAGCAGTTGGAAATTTTAAATAAAACAATTTGTTTAGGCTGAGAAAGTTTTTCCTATTGTGACAGTGTGGGGTCCTGTCACTATGCCTCTGATTGATCATGCACCCTGGCTACTGGGCCACAGGGATGTTCCTTTGGCTGACTGGTAAGTGTGCATGACTCTCACCTGGAAGTCTGCGGGATCGAATCCCGCCTGGGCCCTCTGTTGTTTTCCTTGCCACACTACATCAGTAGCTACACAACACTTAGACAGTTCTGAGTATCTACTGTATACAGTAGATCCAAGCAAATTGATCAATTATCTGCAAAACAATGACAGAAATTGCCATATTCTGGCGCTGTTGGCAGGATCCATGTGCGATACAAAGTCCATGGATTCATAATTGGTGGTAGCCTGCACAGAGCACGAGCACGTGCTCTTTTAGATTAACCTCAAACATAGCATATCTATAAAGATAGCATATCCAAAACAAAAAAAAAAATTAGGCTCAATGTGAAGCCCTGAGGTATCCCACAACCAGTACTCGAGTTGAGGGGGGATGGCATCCCCCCTGAAATAAAAACTATCAAAATCATTCCCCCTGTAAAACTGCCATCCCCCATTCCATCCTCTCCCTTTTTACAGTAAATGCTGGAAATATGACCAATACTCATATAACTGTTTCATAATCAGAAAGTAGTACGCATGCCGAGTAAAAGAAATAAAATCTGAGTGCACAGGGGCACGCAAACATGAAATGATGCAACAAGATTGGTTGATGCCCAATGCCAGAGGGAGCCGCACAAGCTGCAGTGCAGACATCTTAAGGATTAACTGCGCTGCAATGTCAGCATGGCCAAATGAGCAGCGGGACAACACCAATGTCAGAGAGTATCTTAAAGAGACAAAAATCACAGGTGAGCAATGACTCAAGACACAGGAATCTCAATCATCACTTTTTATCAATCTATACAAAAGTCGCTGAACTCGCCACAAGTTGCACAATAACAACACAGCTGGTTTATCAAGCTCGCCGTGTAGCCTTCAAACTAGCTGAGATTCTTCTTAACTAGCTCGCTAAAACACAGGACTTGTCATTCAGTCATGTTAGATTGGGAATTATGAGCCTGGCAAACGTAGAACAGATAGTTCACATTAGACGAGGGCTTGTTTCAAATATTTTACCAGCATTAATGAAGAATTATTCTGTCCAGCAGGATCGTCTGCAAACCGGGCAAATATCTGCCTGAGCTCCGCTGAAAAGCAAAGCTCAGAACTTTACCTCTACATGTCCAATTTTAAATATTCCAACTGTATGGGGTAGCTGGTGTCTAAAAGAAGAGAGAAAAGTTTTTTAGAAGCAGCATGTGGTCTCCCCTGTAAAGCTGTAATCGCCAATCGCAATATTTCTGTGAGAAAAACTGAAAACTGCGATTTTGAACACAGAAGCTGTTAAATGAAACATATTTTGCAAAAGGCATGAAGTTCTGGTGGGTAACTGGCATTCCAGACAAATACCAGTTTCATTATCATGACTGGTGTTGATCAGGTCTTTGTTTATAATGTTAATTATTAATCAATGATTTTGCTTAAGAGTTCTCTTGTGGCTTTTAAGTCAAATCTTTTGGCTCATAGATTATCACAAACTGAGTGCTGATTTTAGCCCAAATTACACAAAAATAACTTATTGAGTTGAAATCATTTGGTCTCCCCCAGTTTAAAAATCCCATCTTCCCCCCGCTTCATGCGGTTATATTGTTTTCACCAATTGGACTCGCAAAAGTAAGTGAAGATGTTAGCTGATTCTTACGTTCCAGGCAGATTAAAGAGAATCTCAATGAGTTTTTCCATCCCCCCTGAAACTTTTTTACAACTCGACTACTGCTCACAGCTAAATGGCACTGATAAAGAATAGTACTGTAAATGGAAAAGAAAATAATAAATCTATCTCATCAAATGAAATTATTTCCCACAGAGTAAAAGGATATGACTTCCTATGATGAATTGTTACTCAGAGCTGTCGTCAAATAAGAATTACTGTCATACTTCAAGAAACCTTTATCTAATTTGCATGCTCTTTTCAGCAGTGGTAGACTATCTCAAATCTGTTTCAGCTTGTTGAATTTTGAAATGTTTGCATGCAAAAGTGTTTTAATCAAACACAGCTTGTTTCAGCAGTTGCACTAGATAAACTTTTTTTTTTTTCCCCACAACTGCGGAATGATGTTGGATGGCTGGTAAACCTTGACATTTTTCCTTCTGGGGGCAGGGAGCAGGGGACTCCTTCATAGACCTTAACCAGGAAGCCACAAGCTTTAAACAGCCTGTCATAGGATTACTGCAGGATCTCCTCAGAGCCAGGTTGATGCAGAGAAATGACTTCCAACACGCCCATGCTTCTTTTATCAACCTCAGCAAGTAAGAAGACATTTTTTTCTTAACATTTTTTTCCCTTTTTTCTGGCAAAGGAGAAAGGAGGTGAGGAGAGGTGGAGGGCAGCATTCCCTCTTTCCATCAGAGATGTGGAGGGGAGAACTTCTGCCAGCAAGCAGAGCTTTGAAAGTGAAACGTAAGAATGGCAGATCACAGAGGCCAAGGAAAAATGATATTCTCCTCGTTACGATTCCCCCGGCCAGGGCCTTTGTTGTGGGGGCTTCTGCTTTTAACTAGAAACAGGTTCAGTGTTTCTGTGGTGTCCCACACACGCACATATATACACGCATGTGTACATATGTTGAGTGTACAGTTCTCATGAGCACACACACATTCAGACTCTCCATCATTTCTCCATTCCCTAAAGCCTGATGACAGCTTGTTAAACCTGATGCCATGTGCAAAGCCTTGCTCTCTGCAGGATGGTTGTCCTCACCTGTCAGTGAGGACACCGGGTGGCCAGGTGGGGGCGCCTCACGGTGGCTGGCAGGTGGAAGCGGAGGACTGTGCTGCAGGTACTGATTGCAGTGCTGAAGGAGAGGAGCCTGCAACATCCCTCCTGAGCTTATAAATCTGTCAGCACCACCCTGTTCTCACTTTCTATCTCCTCCTGATAAGCATTTCACAACCTGAGATCTAAGATTATCTGAAGTTGTCACCATGCCGGTTATTCCTTAGCTCCATAATCAGATATCTGGTTTATTTTAAGGGGAAGTGTGATGAGAAATATGCAAACAAAAGCAGTGAAACTGCAAATTATTCAAATGGTAACAGCTATTAACGCATTCACTTCAGGTGACAGCCTGAATGGTCATTAAGGCCAACTTATAACATTGTAACTACACTGTGTAAGATGTTTCAATAAAAACAAAGTCTGCTGGGGATCTCTTGGCTTAGTGGCCCCTTCGTTCTTTCTCATTTTCACCCTCAGAGCTGCTGGTTCCCACATTAGTGGTGGTACTCTGGCTGACTTTAATAGCTGAAACCAAGTCTGTATCCCTGGTTTGGACATTTTCCCTGTGCAACAAAAGATGAAAATCATTAACAGATTTAGGCTCAGATTTGATCTCATTATACCAATGGTCCAAGACAGTTTTAGCTTAATTCAGCAGATGTTTAGTTGCTATACGATTTCTATTTTTTAAAAAAGGAAAAAAAGAAAGGAATATTTGACTTGAAGAGTGCTGTTGTACTGCATTCATTTCAGCTCTCTGTTTTAGATTCTTTTTTTAAATGTTAATGCATACTTTTAGATTTTTAAAAATTTAAAGTGCTGGCACAATGCTCACAGAAAACACACTCAAAGTAAGACGCTCCCTCACACACATTAGCAAACTTAAAATACACAACCCCTCATGCATTCAATTTGCGATCTGATATGTCTTATTTGTGTTTTTACTGCTTTGTTGAATTAAACTGAAAACGTGTAAAGTTAATGTGGCGCCACTTTTCATTTGGGAAAAATACTTTTTTGTACCCGTCACCCATTTTGGGTGAGGAGCAGACCAGCATGCTTTAGAGGCTGTGCCAAAGCCTGTGGCGAGGTAGGCCAAGCTTTAGCATGTGAGTGCTCATCTTTTAAGAATTATAAGAGGGGGTGATTGACAACTTTTAGTGATGACTGGAGGGGAAATTCAGAAACCTTATTTTGTCTGATTCGCTCACACATGAATGGATACACACAAAAACATATGCATGCACATGCCTACCCTTTTAAAGCCAGCTGGTCCTCAGAATACAATTTGTCCAGTTTTCATCAGAGTAAGAAACTAAGAGTTTAGCATACAGTCTGCAATGCATAACAAATCCTTAGTTTCCTCTGCCAGACCATATAAATGCCCAGATTTGACTGAAACAACTGTACTGGTCTTTCTTTAAAACTAAGTTATTTGGGACCAAACTGTCTTGAGCCTATACATAAAAGGGTTTGTGTCCAACCTTTAGCCTTTTTAGTGCTAACTTAAAAGCCCACTATTGCCTCTCACTTGTCTCATATTGGCGTTGACACAGTCAGTCAGTAAAGTGGTTCCCATGCCTCTCGCCTTTGCCTCACTCCACATGTGCAGTATATCATTAAAAGGAAAAATCCAGTAAAAATATTTACTCCCCACTCAGCTCTTTGTGCTAAATAGTTGTCCTCAGATTGACTGAGCTCTTAGAAATGGTGATGTTTTTCTTTATGTGCAGCTGTCACAAATCAGGTGTCTGATTTTCATCAGCTGGGTCCATCCTGTAATAGATTAACATTGCAGAGCAGTCTGTTGAAAGCACAGAACTGAGTAGAAATTTTTTTTTAACTCAGGGGGGAAATACACAGATTTGGGTATCTAATTTATCAAATCTTATCATTTCAACATGAAATACATTGTATGCATCAACTTGTCCCTTTTCTTTCAGCCTGGCCTGCAGGTGACACAATGTCTATTTCAGCACAGTATGTGGCTTTTACCAATTGAAACTAATGTCTCCAACCAAGTTTCTTAAATGAGATGTGTTAATTCGCCACTCACTACTTTAATGGAAACGATGCACTTATCCCAAACTTTGCAGAAAAAGATCATTCTCATGAGATAGACAACCTCAGTATTTATATTCTTTCTGCTTTTGGTCAACAGTTTCGGACAGTTGCAGTGTTCAGATACCCAAGTGTGGGTTTTTAATTGATGTGCAAAGAGCTCTGCTGGAACTCATACTCCAAAATGATGGCGGCAGATGGGAGAAAGTGTGTTAGCAACAGCATAAACACAAATAACCAACTACAATCAGTTGTACTTAAATCTTTGTTGAAAAAAATATTAAAAAGCTGCCAAAACAGCATGAAAAATTAACAAAAAATAGAATTAAATGAAAACTTAAAATAAAGTAAAATGAAATAAAATGAAAATGAAAAACCTAAAACAGTGCTGGAATATGGAATATTGTTCTTCTATCCATTCCTAAGCAGGAAAAACCCACTCAAAGGGGTTTAAAAAGGCATTTTTTTAAATTTGCTTTTGACAGGTAAAACCTATTGACTAAAACTTGCCATTAAGATTTTACATTTAAGATCCATTTATATCTTATGTATTTGATACCATGTTTCTCAAAGCACAGCGGGTCAAGTTATCCATGTCCTCTAATTTATTATTGTCTCATCCTTTTCTAATGAGCCAATGATTTAAAGCATGTAATTAAAACCAGCACTACATCAGATCTGAGACAAACCAGGTCCTGAGTGATTCAAAGTTCCACAAGCTTTGTCTGAGATTACGAAAAGAAAAAGAACTGATACATAACTTGTAAATATTAAAACGGCAAACGAAGCTTTTAGTAACTCATTGAGCTACCATGTGCAAGTGTGGAGTTACTTTTGTGTGTTAGAATATTTTCATGAGGGCATGCATGATGTGACCTCTCACAAATGAGCATGCATGCTTGCCTCTATTTCACAACAACCAGTAATCAGCCAAGGCAAGAAGTGAACATCAGAGACTGCACACAAACAGCAGATGTGGACAAGAACAAGCTATACAAATTCTGACAACAAAACCTCTTCATTACTTGTTTTTTTATGTGGGAGTGAGTCAGGTTGATTCTAACTGGGCAGGTTAATGCGCTGTAATTTGCATAATTGGTTAAAAATCAGATGGAGAGTCTTGGAGAGAGCTGATTACAGAAATGTCCCAGTGGATTCACATTTCAGCAACAACTGATTGGACATGAAGGTTTCCAAATGAACCTCAAAGTACATGAAAAGTCTTCTGATGATGAGCAGGAAACACCAAAAAAAAGACAGAAGATGTGGTCAAGATGAAGAGCATAGTTATCCTATTCTTATTCCATAGCGGCAGTAAACCGAAGTTTTAGATTTTTAATGGTAAGAAAGTATTTCCAGAATATTTATTAGGTATCATGAAGAATAAGGGCTGCACACCATCAGTTTTATGTGTCCTTTTATTTTCAAGTGGGCTCAGACAGCTTAACATGAAGATGAAGCTTGAAGAGGGTTATTAGACAAGTTCAGCTTTTGCCCCTTAAAACTTCAAAAGGGTTTCTTTTTACTGTGGAACATTTTTTCCTCTTGGGAAATACATTTTTTTCCGCTGAAAAAAGAAATTAAACAGAACAAGGTTATCTAGCATCTATATATACCATTAACTAAAGCTGGCAGTGTGGTGGAGAAAAACTATTGTTGCAGCATCACATAGATAAGCTAACTTAAATGTTCCAACTTCTTCATTAAAAGAAGTTGGGCTCAAACATTTACATACACTGGTAGAATTTATTAAATTTTTTGGCCCATTTTTCAGAGAAGACAAATGATAAGTTGATAACACATTAACTTTGTTTTTTCACTCATAATGAATGGCTTTACCCAACCCATAACCATGAATGAAAGAGAAGTTTTTGTTTTTTTAGGATTTATAATTATTATTATTTATTATTCGGAGATGTTGAGAACAGATGGTACCAAATTGTGCAAAAAAGACTGTTATGGTGCCCTTACCTGAATTAAAACTTATCATTTTGTTTAGCTTCACTTTCTTTGAATGGCCTTTAATGTTCACATATGGTACAATGATTTGAAAGAGGTTTAGTGCTACAGCTACATCATTCTAAAGAGATATTCATATCCATCCTGCAACTTTTTGAATTTGTGGTCTTCATTCTTTATTATTCTACACCGGTAGCAGTCGTCTTGATGCGCAGTTAACAAAAGTCAGAAATGTTCCCTGTACTATGACCCCAAAAGTATTCAAATTGACTGAGTGATTACTGAAACACTCATAATGAGTCTACAACTTTCAAGCAGAAGCTTAGAAAATAGTCACAGGGCTTAAAGAGTTAATTCCAGCTGCATCCAGCTTACTTTTTTGTTTTCTGATTGTCAAACTCTGATCCTTTTCCAAAGACTTTCACTCTGTAATATCAACACAAATAATAAAAGGATTTTTCAGCTTCATCTTTGAGTGGAGCCATTATCAAAGTGCTTCTATCAAAAATCTCCTATGTATTATCATAAAAACGTTACTGACAAATCCAGCAACATCTAAATGTTGAATTTCCCTTCTGGGATAAATAAAGTATTTTTCATTCATTTATTTCAGATATAAGCTTCTATAATGGGTGTTACACTCCTATATTTTGTCCTTTTAACTGAACTCAAGTTGACTCATTATGCAGACATTAGCTTAAAATATTTGCTCTTGACCACAGAGTAGTGGAAACACTAGCTGGAGGAAAAATTGGAAACAGACAAAAGTTTAGAAACATGTTTGATGAGTCTTTACCGAAGACATGGAGCTGATCAGTACGACCAGCTGTAGTGGACATCTATGGAGCATCACATAGACACTTCCCCTCAGGCCAGTTCTGTATGTTCAAATGCTCCTATCAGAGTAGCAAGATGACCTTTTAGAAACAATTTCTCCTTAATAAGAGATGACAGTAAGCTGTAACAACACAGGGGTCACCTACAACAACACAATGAGCTGCAAATTGTCTTGACCGCTTGTCCACATAAATTTCCAAACTAAATGTCAAGCTTGTCAAAACTACGATCTTCTTTAAACTGGAGCAGTAACTGTAAAAGTGTGTGTATCCATCTCAAAGCATTTAGATTAGGACTTTTTGTTCAGTGTGAAATTTCTTTGATTCATTCACTCTGTGATTCAAACAGCAGAAGTCAGAATAGTGCATTTATTACTTTAAACTAGTTTTTTTTTTTTTTTTTTTTTTTTTTTTTTTTTTTTTTTTTTTTTTTTTTTTTTTTTTTTTGGTTTTTTTTTTTTTTTTTTCTCTCTTTTTCTTTTTTTTGTTTTTTTTTTCGTTGTGTGGGGGCGTGGGGTTTTTTGGTTGGGGTGGTGGGGGGGTGTGGGGTGGGGGGTTGTCGGGGTGGGGGGCGGGCCGGTCCGGTTGGCTGGCTCTCTGTCCTCCCCTTGTTCTTGGCCCGGCCCGGGTGCCCTGCCGCCCGCCGCCGGCCCCCCGGCCGCCCGGCCTCCCGCCCCTCCTCTGGGGCGGGGCGCCCCTCCGCCCTTCTTTCCCCCCAAAAAAAAAAAAAAAAAAAAAAAAAAAAAAAAAAAAATTAACTCTCACCAGTGCACCAGTTTATCTACAGTATGCCAATAAACCTTTAAAGCTGCACAAACACTGAGTGATACTTATCGGTCTTAAGTCATAAAACACTATTTCTGCACAGCCTTTGAGGCTCAGTTCGCCCCTCATGTGGAGCAGCTCACAGTAAAGCTAGTCTAAAAAGTTCCTAGCTGATTTTGGCTGTTGAACATGCCAAAAGAACCTTATTTAGACATGAACCCACATTACAACATAACAGTTACTCATTACAGCTGAAACTGCAAGCTCAGAAAACTTCCCAAACAAAACTTAAGAAAAGGTTAAACTAACTCGGGACTTTGACTGAGCTCATAGAGGGCAATGTGATATACACATATATTTGCATGTACTGTATATGCATGAAAGCCAATAGAAATATATGCATAGAAGTTTCATAGAAAAATGTCATTTTCTTTGACATACAGAAAACAAACACTGATTTAGTTTTGAACAAAACTACTTCTGTTGATATTGCATGCAATACCTTCCTTTTTTAAATTGGGATAATACAAGTGATTGAATATCAGTACAAAAGGGCAAATGCCAGATTATAGCAAAAGAATCTAACTTCCAACCTTAGTACCAAAACAAGTAAGAGGGCATAAAAAGCCCACAGAATAGAAAGACCTAAACAATAGGAAGAAAAAGAAAATACATGACAAATAAAAATGAAATTATGCAACATTAACACGCTACCCAAGCTCTTAACTAAGTGAAGTTTGGCAGATAAAATCGTTTGAAATTGCATCTTTGCATTTCTCTTGTGCCACATTTGAGACTATTGTGAATATCTGAGAGAATGAAATCAGAGCAGCATGTCACAGTTCTATAATGTACACAAGTTAGAATGTACGATATTGAATTTTTGGCCGATATCTGATATGCAAATATTTCACAATTCATTTGGTCGATAAATGATACCAATTTTAAAGCTGAATGATATTTCTGATTAAATCATTCCTTGTGTAAAATTTAAGAAATACCTCTGCTGCAGATCCAGTAGTTCATGGACATAATGTTGCACGGTGGGCGTGCCCTCATGTTTTTCTTATGTCCCACAGATTTAAAAAACAGAAAAACAGACAAAAAAATAGTATTCCATGGTTCTTCAACAAACAGCGTCTGTTATAAATTGGTTAATCATATCGGGGCCAATATTGGGTTCTTATCGATATTCAGTTTTAAAGCCAATATTGACTGATACCAATATAAGGCCAATAATATTATGCATCTCTTACAGGAATATTTTGAGGATAAGATTATTTTGTAAGACTAAGTGCACTGCTGCAGTTTAAAATCTAATAATTTTTATGTTCTTAAAGTGATGTTTGATATAAGTTTAAATTTTAAGATGTATGGGAGATATTATTTTAGCCAAAATACATGATGCGAATTACAGCAAGTAAAATATTTTTATCAAATTTTTGTCAAGTTGAATGTTTCAAATTTAATGGCAAAAAAGGACCATCTGATGCTCTGATCAAGACATCAAACCCCTGCTGATGAACAAATTTAATCTGATCTGATCTGAAAAATTTGCTTAAAAATATCAAAATTCACTATTTATTTCAAGACACAAATCAAAGGACGTACCATCTTTATAATCTTGAGGAAGAATCGCATTCAAGCAACAAAGCCCAGTTTAGGTCAAGTCTTAGCAGTCTGTCTGTCAAGAGATGAAAATGAAATAAATGCTGAAATAAGTTAAATGTCTCCTCTCATCACAATACTTTCAGTCTTGGTTTGGAACAAGCTGTTTTACTTCCCATTTTATGTCATGTCCAACTAACCTTTCGCTGAAAACCACTGACTTGTGCATGAAGCATGCATTTGTATTTGAAGCCATCAGGTTCCTTTTACATAACCTAATCTGACAGAACTCAAAACAATCTATGCAAAGAAAAATAAAGAGAATATTCTGACATTTACCACAAGAAAGAATACTGAAATAGACTACAAACAGAAATGGAGAAAAGGAAATGGTGTTTATGTGCAGCATACAAAACCGAAGTGAAAGTTAATGTCTTAAAGGCACCCGCATGGGTTCACAGCCATCCCATTCCAGTTTTCATGGCTTTAAGCACACTTCTGGGAAAAATGAATCCTTCACACAAATCATGACATACTCCCCTTTCCATTGAAAAGGAAAAACTGAGCACAAATAACACATCCACACAACACCACCACTCCTTTGTAGATGTGAATCATCCCCTGCCCGAGTGTATGGATTGAATCATAGAGGTCTGAAATGGCGTGACTGCAGACTGTGAGTTATGCTTACATCTCTCCCAGATATCAAATGCTCTGGACATCCATCACTCATCCGCTACACGACATTTACAGGCACTGATGTGTTCGCTACTCTGCCTTTTGATTTGGCACTCACTGATCCTGCACTGCTGCTTTACTCCCAAACCTCCAGCGTCAGATCTTCTACAAAAACCCATCCATCAGGAGAGGAAGAATAACATTTTTAAAAAGTACTTCTGATCTAAAAGAGCCTTATATCGTACTTTCAGTTCTTATGTCAGAAAACATTGTTACATTACTGTAAGGCATGTTAAATTTAGAGACTTTTAAAAAAGTAATATTTTTGAGCTAAATTTAATCTATTTCTAACAACTTTCATGTGAAAATCATTAAAAGGTATTGCCAGCATTTTTAATTGACATAATTATTTTTGCAGAAAAATTTGGCTTAAGTGCACAGCTTCGATATTCTCTCTCTTTGTGCATTTTCTTTCTTTCTTTTTTTTTTTTTTTTTTTTACTGTACCCATATAGACATCCTATATTATATACTGTATAATGGCACTACTTATACATTTTGCCTTTTACTTTTTAAGACTGTCAAAAGTTTACTTTTTGTGATCCCAGCCTTACAATCCATTTTGTTATATGTACTGTATATCATTAATTTATTTTGGTTGTTCTTTTTTCTTTTTTGTTATTTTTTTCAGTTGATTTCCCAATTTTAATCCCAACTTAATTTCAGATATTTTGCATATTCTGCATCCAGTCTTTGATTCTCCTTAAATTATTCTGTTTTATTATCATTGTTGAACAGGAGCTTTTAATGAAATGCTTACTAAAAGTGTCTTCTCTTTTAGTATTTATTTTCCACCTAAAAACAGTTGAGTACATTTTTATCTTTTCAAATCTACAGGGGACAACTGGCATGGATAAGGCCTTGCTGCAAAGTGGAATGAAATGCTTCATGGATGTGCGTCCATGGTTCCTGTTATATTTAGTCTGATAATAAACCTGTGAGAGACGGAGGTGGAGGAGCTCAGAGCCTCACCAGGGCATGATAACACCTTGACAATTCAACACACATGTGCCGCGGCATGCTGGGCTGCAGCCTCGGGGCAGAGCCTCACCCAGCATGTGGAAGAGGTTTTCCACTCAGCTGAACGTCCAGTACCTCCAATACGATGGCCCTGCAGCCAGATCTAACTCCACGGAATTAAGCATCGCGGCCAGCTGTGGATTAACACAATTTGCACCTCCTCTCAGTGCAGGTAACACCCACACCTCCCCGTGGAGGTCCAACTCATCAGATTTAGCCACAGTGCATGCAGATTTAGCAAACATTCTTCGACGTACTGCACAAAGAAAGACAGACATCTCTCAGGAAGCCAGGTTTTGTTACCAAAGATATTGCATTTACAAAGAGTAAATTGAATTCAAACGCCATAATGTAATAAGAAGAGGAGAATCTAATTTAACATCACTGCACCCCACTGCTGTTTTAAAATGCTTGAACAACTTCTTGAGGCGTTTTGTTTCGCCCTGAGTGAGCTGAGACACTGTGGCATTCATAACATTTTCTCTCACGTCCTGCCATCGATCCATCACTTACGGGTGGGGACCCTATCATAACAAGCTTGCGATATCAAAGCTTGGGACATCTGTGTTTTATATGTAAGGATACTCAAAATCCCTGTCAGAGTCACCACTCCACTTGACAAGTTTGACATTTCCATCTTGATTGTTTTAGCTTTTCAACCACAAATAAAGACTAAGTTAAAGCATGTAAATCTAATGTAACACAGGCATTTAAACTTCACCCAAAGGTTAAGATATTTGTGAGTTTTATTTCAAATTAAGCTGTTTATCCCGTAACGTAAATAGTTTTACTGTCAACGAGAAAATCTTTGCAGCTCATTTGAAGAGAGGACGGTTTCTTTTTACAGGCCTTTGTCCCTTAAAAAGAAAGCTATGCCGTTCAGATTTATTCAGGCTAGTGACAGCATTTCACAAACATCTTTATTTTCAAAAAAAGACAAGTATCTTGAAAGGGAATAGACAGTAAGGGAAAGAAAAGAAGGAAAAGGATGAAAGGGAAAGCAGAAAGACAGGAAAAAGGAAGAGTAGCATAAGTCGGTAGGGAAGATGAGGCAAAGGAGGGAAAACAACTCAAAGTTGAAAGAAATAAGGAAATACATACAGAAGAAGAGAAAACAGGAGCTTGTTTATTGCTTTGACCTGAGCACAAAGAGAGGCCAGGATGGAGAGTGCTGACGAGGGGCTTAGCTAGTTTTGAGTCAAAGTAGGTGGAGCATCACACTGTGATGGTGGGGAGAGGAGCTGGAGGTTGGGTGTGGGGGGGGAAGGGGGCGGGGGGCTGGACTGGCCTCTGACATGACCCTGTCACATGAGGGGTGAGCCAACATTACTGTAGGCCTGCTAAACAGCTCAGCTTAAGGTAAGACAGACTTTCTCCACCTCATTACACAAACATAGCTACACTGTGCATTTGCTTAGATTCTTTCTTTATTGCAATTTTCCTTTTCATAAATGTACAAACCCAGTGTTTGGGGTTTTTATTTGTCTTGTGGTTGGTTTTTGTTTGTGTTTTTTTTTTTTGCCATCAGCAAAATGAAACTCATTTAAAGGTTTCAGGATGAGCCTGGGCGAGATGGGGAAGGACACCACAGATTATCTGGGTATACTATCTAGGCCTGTTAGCATGAACAAATCTGAGGGAAGTTTTAGCTCGTTTCATAAAGCACATCAATTACCAAACAGCAGGTTTTCTAGAAATTCACCTGAACAATGTGCCCTCGGCAGCCATTCAGTTGTTCCTAAATGACTGACACGGTTCAGGCCTACGCAGGACAGAAGCTCTCATTCATAACACACATCCTACCAAACACACAAAAACGAAAATTAAAAATTTTAAGCTATAGTTGTAATAGAGTAGGAAATCAGTGCGGTGCTATCTGGTGATAAATGCATTATGGAAAAAGATTCGCAAGTTTGCAAACAGCAATAAGACGTACTGTATATATATGTGTACTATATATGTATATATGTGGGGGTTTTGCATTATGAATATACTATTATTTCATCAAAATGTGAAAAATGTGAACATAGATAAATGTGTTTTTGAATATTATATTAAAAGATTCTGCTTCAGCAGAACTCAGTCAGGAGATTCATATAGAATTAATGAGGGGGGGAAAAAACAGTGTATATTGTGATTTCAGACCCTATTTATACTTTCTACAAAGACATGTAGATGCATGTCAAATCTTTGCATTAACCTGTTTTAAGAATTAGCTTTCCTTCAGTGCTCTACTGCCCCCAAGTGTTTAAATTTGAAAATGACTTAGAAAGGTTTTGTAATGGAAAGATTTTACTCGATCATTTCAAAACTGTGAGTTTCACGATAAATAGCCAAATTGAAAAAAAGAAACTTTTGGGTACAATTAAAATACATGTCTTGCATTACATTTATATGCTTTAACTTTGTCCTAATTTGTGGTAAAAAATGCTGAAGCAATCAATTTTTTAAATGACTATTGAACATTGCTTGCATTGAAGTTAATGGTAGGAATTCCTCAGCTTTAATTAATTGTAAGCTAATTCAAGGTAGTGGCCTTTTGTATTCTAATTTAATTTAGTCTGTAAATAGTTCAGTGGGTAGATGAACGGATTTCTGAAAATCTCAAAGTCATGAAACATTCTTTTCTGCATTTATGTACAGTCCATTATCATGTTTGTGCACAGATTTAATCATTAAAATGAGTGTTATCAGATCTTAATTGACTTGAGAGGACGATGGCGTGTTAGTCATAGTTAGAAAAGGCCAACATCCAATAGCTTAATTAATACTTTGACATCTTCTCACAATCATGAGCCCAATTTGTAGCAATTTTTACAAAAAAATTAAACAATTAAAGATTAAACACTAGAACACTAGAATGGCTATTAACAGGAACAGCTGAGGGCACACAGAGGTCTGAAAAGCTTGCTTTCATGCACAAAAGTCAGATGCTGCAAAAGGCATCTCAGATACGCGCTCTTCATGTTGATTCTCTGATGCAGAAGCCATAGAAATAGCAAAGACGGCAAATATCATTCCCAAATATTTCTTTTCTTTCCCTTTGTCATCCACTGGGATATACAGCGCACATTTAAGGTTTGGGAACAATAAAGATTTGATCATAGAGCAACATTAAACTGGTACCTTGACAACTGAAGCTAACGGCTTCTCTATGTTTTTATTTTACTGGTTTCTGGTTTGTAAGTTTGACAGAGATGCTAATAAAAACACTCTTTACATGCAAAGACTTTCAGGAAGAGGGGCCTTCTGATGCACTGTGCAGAAAGAAAAGAAAGCCCTTCCTGCAACCTCTCCACAAAACTGAGCATCAGAGATTTTTTTATGTACATCTAAACAAGCAAATGTTCCTAAAAGAAATATTCAATATTCAAACTTGTAAAAGAAAAAAAAAAAAAAAAAGAAGGAAGGAAAACATCTTCAACAGGTTAACAATCCTGCATATGCTTCAAGATCCAAAGCGGACTGCTTAAAGAGCTGTGGCCCACACAGTCCCAGAACAAACCTCATGCAAATCTGTGGCTGGACTTTAAAAGAGCTGCATTTTATGCAAAATGATCCAAGAATTCCATAACACTAGAATCACTACAGTTAACAAGCTGTGCTATTTGCCAGTATGTGGAGGCGTACGCTTTTGCTTCAGGATATTTTCCTTTTATGTCATTTCCTTTAACTTTGAAAGATGGAAGCAAATAAAAACAGAAACCCTTACTCAATACAAACAAAAATAAGCCATCTTTACCCCTTTTGGAAAGCAGGTCCTCTTTTACTAACTTAACAGTTCACAACAACAATTTTACCCAGTTTTTCCATGCCACGTTGGTGGTTAATGATATAAATAAAATAAACAAAGATGAAGAGATAATAGTAGAAACTGATGAAGTACTTGCAAATCACAATGGTAATGCCAGCATGTTAATATAGTGGTTGCCGGAGTGATACATAAGAAGTAGCAACACATAGCACAGTTAGTATTCGTAGTGGTACTATAGTATTACTGCTTATAAAGACGTTACTGTGGCAACCACAGCAGTAACATCAGGCACAGTTATGTCAGTATTACCATCAGTAGTAACCTCTGTGCTTTCTGTTTTGGCTGTGGGCAGTTCACAGGTTATGAGTCTGGCCAGAAAGACGACGATCAGCTAAAGAATGTGCAGTTGTAATCGGTAAGTGAAATCTGAGGAAGTATAATCTGAACATCTGTTCACTGTGTTTGCTCAGAGAGGACATACAAAGGTTTACTGAAATCTTCAAAGGGCAGCCAATAAAGCTTCACTTATGAGAAATTATTCAAGCAAAATTTCAGATGATTTCATAATACAGTGAGAGCAGATTTTGTGATTTTGTACTATGTTATGCAGTAATTCATTCATTTACATTCGAAGTATATGGCATCATATGTGATTCATTTATCAGTGTATTTGTGTAATTTATATTTACTTGATTAAAGTATGGGGCAGAAAGATTGTCAGAATAAATGCCATACTGATTTGTTTTGCACTTGCCACGTCCTGTAAGCTACTGCTTCAGTAAATTATTCATGTGATGAAGTAAAGAAAGGATTAGGACAGCAGTGCCCAAGTCCAGTCCTCAAGAGCTACTATCCTGCAACTTTTAGGGCATAAGTTGTGCCTGAGTAAATATGCATTTCAAATATTTACAAGAGCTTAATGCATTTTCCTTCATTTAGCAGAACTAAATAGATCTATAACGCAGTCATGAAAAAATATGAAGGCTTCATATAATACTTATTTATGGCAATATGGACAGCTGGGGGGCACAATGAATCCAAAGTTGTTCCTAAACAGATGGTGTTGTATGCTCCAAGTAGGTACTATAATGTAAATAATAACACAGTTGTGGTGCATACAGTTATGTCAACAGTATGTGAGGTTATACTTCATCATTTGTGCATTATATGTTGTGTATATTGTGCTCATCTAGCTCAATCACACCTTCAAAGTCACAAAAGACTGACCAACTGAAACTGGATGCTTCCAAAAACCAATCAGAGCAACAAAGAGTGTGACAGAGCTTCATAACTGCCTCTCTCCACAATGAAGCATCAAGCCTAATCTGTGATTACTGATCTGACCTGGGAAATGCAACTTGGAAACAGGAGGAAATTAAGCCACATGCAATCTGCCTGAACTTACATATAAAGTAGACTCATCTAGCTCTCAACTTATTTCCCCTTTATCAGCTCACTGACATACTTGGAAGTTAAACATTTTAACCATAAAGAAGAATGTTATTGTGATATTGGAATATATTGCAAGACAATTTGATTCACCATAATCATTGTCACTTGTCAACTTGACTATTTTTTCTAAACTGACAAAAGTCCTCAGGATTTAAAGTTGTGTGTTAAAAGTCAACCTTAATGAAAATTCCATTGCCTTAGCTTCTATTTATGCAGCATACAATATACAGCTATCGACACTTCTAAAAGTCTGCGGTGTGTTCAGACCATTCGCGATTTGGGCTCAAGGGCGTCAGGTTTTCATGCAGTTAATGGCGGCGTCCAAAATGCCTCAAAAATGTTGGTCAATTGCTGCATTCGAGTACAACTCAGACTTTGAAAAATCAAATATCCACCAGAAAAAAATAAAAGAATAGCAGAAAAAGCTTGCTTCGGGCGGAAGAGTCGCATTTACCATTCATTCACTGTTGCTTTCGTTACGTTTTGGTATCCAAATAGGCAATTTAAAAACTACGCGGAAAACATCTTGTTTTTTTTTAATTAGGCTGTTCTTGATGTAAGTAGAACATTAGACTTTCAGATCTGACATGTGGTGGTCAGATTAGTTAAACTTTATAAAAAAAGAAGAAAAGAATTCAGCAAAGCAAACTAACTTTAACGACTGTTTTCAGAGAAAATGAGCAAGCTTATGCATTGCCCGAGTGACTTCAATTTGAGATTGATGAGATTTAAGTAACACTTCCATTGAAGTGCATTGAACAGGTACATTAAACGCAACACTGATAATGTTTTAAATCCGTAAAAAAAAAAGGAGAAAAAGAAAAAGAAACCTTCATCCTTAACCGAAACAAACACCATCGTTTCCCAAGGTGTAAGATGTGAGCTATTTAAACCTGATTTAAACGTAAGTCAGTCGTGGGATGGGGGCACGTATGACTTGATGTCTGTAATGTCAAGATAGTCTCAAGTCCAAACAACTGTTTTCTACCTTTAAATTAAAATTACTACAATTGGGTTTGTATATATTGAGTCAACACTTCATTAGAAAGCATCAATACCTATTAAACTTTGATAAATATCACTTACTGTAATTTGGCTGCTCCCTGTTTATCTAAGCTAATAAAAGAGTAGTGACGTGACAGCATGTTATAACAGTAAGTTGCAGAATCGTGCAGAGCATGAGGTATCTGGACCACAGAACACTGTGCCAGACGCATTTTGCCCTCACTTTGGTTGAAATGACCATAAGCATATTTTCAGCCTGTGTAAACACAATAAAAGGCGGAGTTGGCCTCATGCCACATATACTGTCCGTGGCTTGCATAGAAATGTAATGAAAGTTTGATTCTTATGGAGATTAAAGGCTGCATCCGGGCACGAGGACTGGCACAGGCAAAAAAAAAAAAAAAAAGAAGCAGAAACAAGACTACGTAAATCACTTAGTTTCCTGCTCATAGGTCGAAATGCAGAACCCTGACTGGTGAGTTATTGATTAATTGAACTACTTTTGTTGGTAAAGTTTCTGTTTGAGCAGCAGGGTTGCAGCTCGTGGGTGCCGTGTCATTTGAGAATTTTGTTTTAGAAATATCGATAATTTGTGGTAAGTACTGATGCTGTAATTTTGTTCATGAAGTTTTTCATTCTGTACTTAACCTGCTTGAGTGTCCTGTTGTTGCTCAAAAGTGGTTTTGACACATGCAATGCAGCACATTTTCTTTCCAGATAGTTACTTGTAAAGATTTAAAATAAATGGCTCTGTTTTTAAAGTCAGTTTAGTTTTGTGGGAAAATATTTTGCATACAAGTCAGCTGTTTATTTATTAATCCCAGGCATATGGTGAAATGGTGTCTTTTCATAATCACGTGTTTTCTGAAAAGATCTTAGTAGAATTAAGCAGTCATGTGATCAGCTGTCACCATGTATTTTGGTTTTTTTTTATTATGCATACCAATATCAAAAAGCTGCTTTCTAACACTGTTTGTGCTGTTGTCCCACACAGAGAGGGGGCTCAGTGTGCAGAGATGGCTATGGTATGCCTCACGGACTTTGAGGAGTATGCTAAGGAGCATCTTTCAAAGGCCACCTGGGATTATTATGCAGCTGGAGCAGACGAATGTTGCACCAGGGACGACAATCTACTGGCTTACAAAAGGTACGTTGTGAAAATGAAGTCCACCCAGATGTTTGCCATCACATGTGCACCACATTAAGTGTTTTAATAGTGCTGTGCTGCTTATGATAGACTTAATTTGATTTACCAAATGTACCAGACCGGACCAAACACCATCGCACTTTTATTTTCTAAATGGTTTTACTGTTTTCTTTTTGTTATTGGGTTGAGTTTGTCTTGTTGTTGGGTTATAGGTTTGCTGCATTCTGCCTAGTTGGGCTGTGTATCACATAAAGAAATTTGTATTTTTTTTTTTATCATATTCTGATAAACATGTCACCATTATTAAGATTGTAGTGGTTCAGAGTGGTGCTAACACTCAGTAGTGGAGTCAGGGTAACAGTGTGTTTTGCATGGCCTGTTTTTATGGACTTTGCACTGCTGTTGCAGATTTTTGTATGTGCAATGTAGTGTTGCAGTGATGGCCTGTAATCACTAACAGGCTGCTATATTTTGCCCAGTATTTGGTGCTTAGCTGCTCCTTCAGCCCTCACCCCCCACCCTGATCGTAACTAAGGAACTGTTTTGAAATTTGCATTACTGCTAGGGTAAAGATGCAAAGTTGCGATTTTCTTATTCCGTCAGGACGTTTTCTCCCGGGTCTCTTTCTGCATTCCTCTCAGCTTTCTTCATGTCTCCCATCAGGATGGATAAACGGCTTTTAGTTACACTGATCGTCACTTGTTTTCACAACAAGCCTGTTACTAGGGACTGTAGGGATTGTTTGTTAAGTGATCGGAGCAGGTTAAATATTTCCATGTCCAGGAAAGATGATTATATTTAATAGCTTTTGGGGGTAACAGAATGCCAAACTTTTCTTTTCACGTGTAACAATGAAAAACCTTTGCTGAAAAGTTAAACATCTCAAGAGGAATTTCTCTGATTGTTGTTGTTTGTCTCTATGTTGTGTGGTAGAAAGCAGAGGTGAAACAAGGACTCTGTCCTTAGAGTGTGGTTTGGTTCCACAATGACATAATCTTTCACCACAATCACGAAGTATACTAAATGACACATAGATTTTACATTATGTTGTATATTTTTAAAAAAATCCAATTGCAGTTGATACCGCAGAGAATACAGTATTAGTTAAGCATCTTTAACATGGTTCATCAGACTATGTTCAGCATGTTTTAGATCACAGAGGGCAACTGTGTTTTTAATGTTTTTATATGCGAGATCATATAGTTCAACATAGGGCTGGACGATAATTCAATATCAATATATATCGATCGATAGAGGTTTTTTCAATATAAAAGAGGGTCAATAAAAGTTCAATATAGAAACAGTTTTCTGCTGTAGCCTATCAGGTAGCATGATACTACAGTCACTCCTTCCAAACGCAGACCAGGCAAAGGCTGAATTGGAATTCAGTGTTATGCTCCTTTCAGACTTCCACTGGAATGCGGTAACATTGCGGACTCTGTCCTTTATAACACTTGTATTCAGACATGCGTACCGCTCTTTTACCTCGGACATGTACTGGCTGGTCTACATGTCACAAGAGCGGAAATGTTACAACACGTCGTTTTGGCTGAAAGCACAAGAAAATGTTCCGGACAGAGTTGAAGGGAGAGCGGGGCTGTGTTGACTTTTCTGCAACGTTTCGTGATGTCTGAAAGCGCCAGAACACGATAAGTCCGCAACGAAGCAGCATGTTCGAAAAGACGAGTCCGTTTAAAGAGCGGATGGACTTTACCGCTCATGTTCTCCAATGCAAGTCTGACAACGGCTTTAGTTTGATCTTTATTATAAGTAGCATTCAGCAAACTTAAAGGCCAGGGCTGCACCAAAAATTTAATTTATAATGGCTTTTTTTTTTTGATAAAATCGATATCGATCGAACAGATTTTTTATCGATAATCTTTTTTTCTATATCGTCCAGCCCTAGTTCAACATATAGTTCTCTGTCAAGTGTTTAAACATCCCTATTTTAGTTGTGATTTTGTGCAAAAATACATACAACCTTTTCATTTCCCTCAAAGTTGCTTTCTGTCCTATATGTCGGATTTTCAAAATATGGCCCCTGGAGGGTCACTACTTTACATTTCATAAGTTGCTGTTTCTACCTACTCTAAACTCAGGATCCGTCTGCGGCCTCGTATCCTGCGGGACGTGTCTGTGAGCGACACACGCACCACGGTGCAGGGGACGGAGATCAGCTTCCCTGTTGGTATTGCACCTACAGCGTTCCACTGTCTGGCTTGGCATGAAGGAGAGGTGGCCACAGCTCGAGGTGAGGAATGTTTTTGTGTCTGGTTTTGTTTTGGGGTTTTTTTGGTTAATTGTTTTATCTTTAAACCTGATGTCATAAGCTTTAATCTATGGGTTGAGATAGCTTATTGACCCATAAAGTCAGAAATAAGATTCATTTGAGTCTTTTCATCAAAGCCTCTTGATACATCGTTGAATGCTGAACTGAGGCAACTTTTGTGTAAAGAAAGAATGTGACTGTAAACTCATTCAGATTATGTGACAGCAGCATATCTGTTTTTTTTCTAGTGCTTATCCTACTTAACACTACATTACCCACCATGCACTGCACACTAACAGACCAGCAACACTCCTCAGCAACTTTGGTGTATTCTTTTTTTCTCTCTTCACTCTGCGAGTGGGGGCTCCTAAAATTAATCCAACTTATTGTATTATACCTATTACCACCCATAGGAGGGAACAAAAACAATTAAAATATTTTTATTTAAAAATTTTTTGATATTTTTTTTCCTTTTTTTTGAAAAAATAGATTTTAAATTAAAGGCTTTCTAGTTTTATTTTATTTAACCATACACTTCCCAGCCACTTCATTAGGTACACCTGTCCAACTGCACATAAATGAAAAATTCTAATCAGCCAATCACATGGCAGCAACTCAATGCATTTAGGCATGGAGACATGGTCAAGACCATCTGCTGCAATTCAAAACCAGGCAACAGAATGAAGAAAGGTGATTTTTAGTGACTTTGAACGTGGCATGGTTGTTGGTTCCAGACAGGCTGGTCTGAGTATTTCAGGAACTGCTGATCTACAGGGATTTTCATGCACAACCGTCTATAGTGTTTACAGAGAATAGTCTGAAGAAGAAAAAATATCCAGTGAGCAGTTCTGTGGGCACAAATGTCTTGTTGATGCCAGAGGTCAGAGGAGAATAAACAGACTGGTTCGAGTTGATAGGAAGGCAGCAGGTATGGGGGAGATTTTCTTGGCCCACTTTGAGCCCCATAGTACCAACGTGGCGGTTTAACCACCACAGCCTACCTGAGTATTGTTGCTGACCACGTCCATCCCTTTGTGACCACAGCGTAACATCTTCTAGTGGCTACTTCCAGCAGGAAAACCCACCATGTCACAAAGCATGAATCGTCTCAGACTGGTTCCTTGAACATGACAATGAGTTCACTGTACTCCAATGACCTCCACAGTCACCAGATCTCAATCCAACAGAGCAGCTTTGGGATGTGGTGGAACGGGAGGGTTCTCATCATGGATGTGCAGCCAATAAATCTGCAGCAACTGCGTGATGCTGTCTTGTCAATATGGAGCAAAATCTCAGAGGAATGTTTCCAGTACCTTGTTGGATCTATGCCATGAAGGATTATGGTAGTTCTGAAGGCAAAAGGGGGTCCAACCCGTTACTAGTAAGGTGTACCTAATAAAGTGGCCGGAGAGTGTATCTCAGAGTTAGATTTTTAATGATCACAATCCGGATTTCACCCCACAGCCACTGAGACTCTCAACACCTGCTACATCACCAGCACATATTCCACCTGCTCAGTGGAGGAGATTGTAGCAGCAGCACCAAACGGCTTCCGCTGGTTCCAGCTGTACGTGTACCGGGACAGGAAGCTATCAGAGCAGCTCGTGCACAGAGTAGAGTCACTGGGCTTCAAGGCCCTGGTCCTCACTGTTGATGTCCCTTACACTGGAAAGCGCCGCAACGACATTCGCAACCAGTTCAAACTGCCACCACATCTCAAAGTCAAAAACTTTGATGGGGTTTTCCAGGTAACAGGATATTTTCAGCTTTAAAAATGATTTATCCACAGAAATGTCGACATTTTTATTTTTGAAAAATGATCAGTTTGATTATGAGGATATGGCTTCAATTCACACAAGAAGTAAAACTAAATAAATTCCAAATGTAATAAAAAGCACTAAAAGTGTGAATGTTGCCCCAAAATGAATCATTAATACAATACAGATCAATTCTACTAGTGTATACTTGCAGCTGGTGTACTTGTACTGTGTTTATTTAAAGCAAGAGACTGGTGTCTCAGAGGAGTATGGGATACCGGCCAACACCTTGGACCCCTCCATCAGCTGGAAAAAACATCTCCGGGCGCCACCCCACCCCCCCCCCCCCCCTTTTCTCAAAGCGCATATGAACAAAGGGGGGGAAGGGGGGGCGGGGGGGGCCCCCCCCCAAGGCATCATTGTGTCTAACCACGGGGGAAGAAAGGGGGGGGGGGGCCCGGCCCCGGTTTATCCACAAAAATTTTTTCACTACTTACAGTACTTACAATGAGGTTATATCAGTGTGTGTATAGTGAGTAAACAAAATCAGGTTTTAGGATGAATGAAAGTGGTTTCTCTGCTGGTAAAGATCAGTGGCACGATTCATTCTTTATTTATTTGATGCAACAAAAGTAATACCTGCGGTACTAAATAATGATCAAACTGAGTTTTAAAGTTTGAAATCTTTCTTAACTTGGGGTGAATTAGTACAGGTAACCATCTTGCTAATAAATGGCACCATAAGTTCATAAGTTTTATCATTATTTTGTATCTTTGCCCTCGTTGCTAACAGATTGACGCTCTGGCAGAGATCGTGGACATGGTCCAGGGTAGGATTGAGGTCTACGTGGACGGGGGAATCAGGACAGGAAGTGATGTGCTGAAAGCATTGGCCTTGGGGGCAAAGTGTGTGTTCATCGGCCGTCCAGTCGTGTGGGGCCTTGCATACAAGGTAGGACAGCCAAGAGTTTCTGAGACCGGATTATGACAGCGTGTTGAAGTGTTTCTTTTCATCTAAATATTATTGCTGTGAGCTTTCTGGCAAACTTGACAGTTTCCTCTTCTGTTTAACCTCAAACACAAATGCTCAAGCTTCTTGAAAGCTTCAACCCTTGACAGCTTGTTGAGGTGATAGCTTCTGTGTTAGATTAAAATGGTAAAATTGCTCAATTTTAAATCTGAGACAGAACCAGATTTTAAAAATCAAGTGTCCTTTTTGTGTTGTGTTTGGAATTTTCCAGTAAGAACGGACTTTAAAGCTGAAGCTGAAGTGTATTTATGATCATTTTATAGTTAGATTACAGCATTATAGGTACAGTCTTGTACATCTTTTGTGGTCTCTCAGGGTGAGGAGGGAGTAAGGGAAGTACTCCAGATCCTGAACGATGAATTTCGTCTGTCCATGGCTTTATCAGGTGAGTCTGAGGCATAAGAGTGAAGTCACTAAAACCTAAAAATGATCAATGCAACAATAAAAAAAAAATTTATCTTCCTTTTTTGTTTGTTTGTTTTGGCATCATCACCGACTTGATCCAGGTTGCAGGAGCGTAGCTGAAATCAACAGGAACCTTATTCAGTTTTCCAAACTCTGAAACAGCAGCAGAGGGCAGCACTGAGGATGATAATGGTATCGATTTTAACAAGGATTCATTAATAAATCAATTAGTGCTGAACTAGCTCCTGAGATTTCATCATGACCAAAACATAAAAGAACAATCAAGAAGTGTTTGACTCAGAACTGATTTCTGTCATGCCAGGAAATCACAGCACGAGCAAGCAACGTCCATACGCTGGAATGAAGCTGTGTCTGACATCCAGCGTGTATTCAGACCAGATCGTACGCGTGAGAGAATGTCGTGGGAAAGCTGAAGGTGGCGGCAGATTTAGCAAGTGACTAATGAAAGTATTTTTGATTTGAAAGTGGAATGGATGGGAGCGCCTGTTATGAAACCAGCTAATTTCTTTTGCTTTTATTGTAATTAATGCAACAGGTAATGATACACTGTAGTTTATATGCTGCCAGTGCCTGTGGTGGAATAAATACCTGCTGAGGTGAAAAAAAAATATTGTTCTTCTCTGCATTTGTCATGATTTCAAATTGCAAGTGATGTATTCACATATTATCTAATCAAAGAGTGCATGAAATGAATTTTCCATGTTTCACTGCACAATTATCAGCAAATCTGATATGCAAGGCAGTAAAAGTTAATGTAAGATATAATTGTACAACATTTAAGATACAGGTCAGACACTCATTCAGTGTCCAGGTAGTGAAGTCTCCCTTTAAAAGCTCAAAACACCTTTCAAGGTATGTATGTTTAAAACTTTTATGCAGACCACAGAAATGAAATTCCCTCTAAAAATGAATTTAGGTCACATTATGTCATTCAGGGTATTGTGTTTTCCATGTGATCAGAGGCAAACTGGTTGTCAGAGTACCTTATTTGCAGCCTTAGAAACATCTTGTGAACTTTCAAACAGTAACAGGATCACAAGTGCAACTTCGCTGGGTGGAGATGCATCAAGATGCGGAAGACAAACTAAAAAAGAGAAGTAGCACAGGAAGTGACTGAGGTCTCGGTTATGTTAAAGAGACGGTGATGCTCATTCAGACCGCTTCAACTCTTCAAGCAGCTGGCGCGGTGCAGCAGACATTTTCTGCTCAGTCTTCCTCTCAAGGTTCAGGTTGGTTAGACGAACAGGCTGGAGGGAGGCCTCGGGTCCAGCCTGCTGTGGAGGATTTCTTCCAGGTAGGTCAGACACGGACGCCCATATTACTTCCAGTCAGCCTCTGTGTGACTGGGGCATGCACAGCACAAAAGCAGCATCATCTGTAGACTATCCTATATATGGACACGGTCCCATCTCGGCTTATTAGAACATCAATTTTGGCTTAGTGTTGCAATTCATTTTAAATTCTGTTTAGCTGGTATTTATAACAGACTTCATGTTGCCTCACAGTAAGAAGGTTCCTGGTTTGAGCTTCTGCTGGTGTGAGAGGCTTGCATGTCCTCCCCAGCATGGGCACTCCAGCTTCTATCGACAGTCCAAAAACATTCATGTTTGATTATCTGGTGGTTGTAAATTCATCCTAGGAGTGAGCGTTAGGGGTCATTTGTTTCATTAGTCTCTATGTTGGCCCTTTGATGGACTGCAGACTTGTCCAGGGAATGCCAAAAGGGTACATTTTAAGAGCTTAAATGCTCATGTTACCCCGTGATTAAAAAGAAGGAAAACTTCTGCAAAGAGGTTGTAGGAGATGGACATATAGTTGAGAAAAACTGATCATTAAAACCAGTAAAAGGATTAATTTGTTTCTCTCGGAATCAGTAGTTGACATAGAAACTGTTCACAAACATGCACCACTTTTGTCAGTGTGTTAGTGTGTAGGAGGAAACAAGTGTCAGTGTTCCCCTAGTTATCTTTCATGTATAATATACTGTTTCATCTGTTTGCTAACGTCTTTATTTCTGGTTAAGCACATGAGAGATGATCACAACAATCACATCTCTGTTGGTACTTTTTACTCAAGGCACCTCTCTAAAAGACTGAATGATGACAGAGACTGCAGATGAGATGAAAATGATGGTAACTAAATGTGATAAGGCACAGCAATAATGTGGTGACTGTTGCAATGTTTAACAGACACTTGTGTTGTAACAGCACATCTGTCACAATCGTGACTACAGGCAGATTACAAAAATGAATTGCATTAATTACTTTCACATGACTAACTGCTTTTTTTGTTAATGGTTACCTAACTACTTTTTTTCATGGCAGTTTATGGATTATTTATTTTCATACACATTGAAAGTGCTGATTGTTATAAGATTCAATCTTTCCATAAAATTTCCAGATAAGATAACTTTTTCTATTCTTTTCTTTTTTTTTAACCAAACTAATCCAATCTAATCCCAAGTTAGCATCTATTTCTAGTCATTCAGTACACATTTATAAATTATCTGTAGGTGCAGTATCCTGTATTAATGTCCACACAGCACATGCTGTATGAATCATCCCAGCCTGCACATCCATGTGGGGTTAAATTTTGGCTGCACATCAGGAACCCAAGTGGGTTTGTTCACGGTTTCCATGGTGACCCCACCTGTGTTTGCTCATGTGGGTTTTCACATGTAGGGCCCATGTAACTTAAACTATGAGATCTGCAAGTTTGCCCAGTTCAAGTCCATGCCCATTCAAACTCTTACAGGCTATATGGGCAAACACAGGTGTGGCCACCATGGAAACCGTGGACAAACCCACTTAGGTCCCTCATATATAGCCAAAGTTTAACCCTTATGAGACCCACATGGACGTGCTGGCCCACTGAACCTCCTTTTTTTCATCCATACAGGAGGTCTCAGCGCAACAACAGCCCTCAACCCCAAAGGGCCAATGAAATGGGGTAAGTCAAATTCTAAGCTTTAATGTTTTACTTTATAAATTTAAACATGTTTCCTGTCAGTTTTTCAACATGAGATTTAATAAAAATTTGGTTTACTAGTAACACTTCCAAGTAAACTTAAGTGCTTAGTTGGGTTCCTGGACATGAGCATTTCAGTGAACCCTTTGAGTCATATGCCCATTATTTAGGTCTCAAAAATTGCAAACCTATAATGAAATGAATGTATCCCTATCACTTTAAGGCCCATTTGAATTCTTTAGGAGTTATAGTTAAATGAACATTTGTGGGATTTGTTAGGATGTGTCGGTGCGTGTTGGTAAAGAATAAACAAAGATGGCACATAGCACAAAGGAAAAAGGTTTTCAGGCTTACCCTTAAAAAACAACCACTTTCATGGATGCATATGAATATCCCTTTGGAAGGATGCAGCTGTACCTCTGACCATCTGTCAAATACAAATAGTCATGTAAAACATTATAATGTTTACATGTACAATATGTAAACATTATCTACAACTCTGAGACAGGGAAGTAGGACTAAATCAGAGAGGTTTTAGTGCAGACAGTTTAGGTAGTTTTTGCCAAAATGGTCATTTTGGCAAAATTTGGCACCACTTGTTCTCAACATTCCCCAACTGGGGTCCACAGGATTTCAAAAGATTAAATCAGTAATGCGTTTTGCCAGCCAGCTTAATTGTGAAAATTTATCTTATTTCTTGTAAGTAATTTGAATATCATGTTGATAAAAGATTAAATAGCCAACAGCATAAAACAGTGTTTTGTGTCTGCAACCCATTTTAGTTACAGTACTTTTCCTTTTTATTTAACTACCTGTGTGTTAGCATCTTTAAAAAGGGAAGTGGTGCACTTGAAAATGGTTCACTGGTTCCTCTTTTTTGCTCACACCGCACATAAAAACAAGACCGAATGGATTTTGTAAGCTGCATTAAGAAGACGCTGCATTGAATGTTTGAGAATAGAGAAGCTAGTGAGGTTTTAAGCCATGGACAAAGTGAGAGTGAAGTAAGTGGTGTTTTTACACAAGAGGAAGAGTGGAGAGACAGAATTTGACATAAAGGTCATCTTATTTAATTTGTCAAATTTTTATAGTAATCTAGTTGTGTGGATTGTGTGTTTAGTTTCCTGACAATCTATGAAATCAAATGCAAGATTCTTCATCAATATTATATAAACTGGTACAATACTGCACATCACTTGTTAGAATATGCTAATAAATGCATACTGTCATCTCCTTTGCAGAGGAAATGGAGAAGAAAGTGCCCCTCGCAGGCTGAGCCGCAGATTTTCTCGTCTGGGCAGCAGGCATCAGAGACCTCCAGCTGAGCCGGAAAGACCACCACCTGTTCAACAAGGTTTGTGCTCATCATGAACTGAGATTCCATGAATCTTATCTTTTCAAAGCTTTCCTCTTTTTATGTTTGGTCTTACAGATGACAGGCCTCCACCAGCTCCTGTTCTGCCTCCAGCTCCTCTTCCACCTTCAGCTCCAGCTCCTCTTCCACCTTCAGCTCCTGCTCCTCTTCCCCCACCCATGGATATGCGACCCGTACGTCCTGACAGAGCAACAAAGCCCAAGCTTCCTCCTCGACCGCTTACTAAGATCTTCAGCAGCAGTGAGCATGGGGATGCAGTGCTGCAGGTGCATTACAGAAACTGGCCATGACTTTATTCTTGCCTGTGTAACACTTTTAAAAGTTCATGAAGTTGATATAGAATCACTTCTTTCAATATATGGCAGTCTTTCACACACTGCAAAATTTAGTGGTCTTAATACAAGTTTTTTTTTTGTTTTTTTTTAACACTCAAATTGAGAAGAATCAGACTATAATCAAGTGAAATTATCTGTCCATGCAGTAGGATAATTACACTTGGTAAGATTTCTTAAAATAAGTAAAAATACAGAGTCTAGACAGGGAGAAATATCATTAAACAAGATATAAAACACTCATTTCAAGTCTGGTAATGCTTCTTTTCAGTGTTGATTCTTTTTCGGTTTAAAGTAAAAAATCTTAAAACCAGATCATTTTTTAAATTTGATAGTTGCTAAAAAGCCTTTATTGAACTGTAAAGCAGCACCTCATACTGAAGGAGCAGCACAACACCCGCCAACCTCCAAACACACCTGTACCTAAATGGAGCTTGGTGAAGGCTTCTTATAACAAGTCAGATAGGTTTGTATGACATGGGACTTGAACTCATAATCCTCTGAGTTCTAGACAATGTGCTTTACCACCCAAGCCCCTGTTTCAGACTGTTACATGTATGTCTGTGCTAGCAGTTCTTGAATTCCTGGTTAGTTGTTCATGTTTTAAGATCTTTTCTCTCAAAATGAGAAAGCAACGACACTAAAAAGAAGCACTGCCAGACTAGTTTTAAATGTTTATCTCTTAATAAGAAACTTGAAAGAATGTTTCACAGCTTGTTTTAAGCTAGTTCCCACTTGTCTAAAGTCTAGATATTTTTTTCTTATTACAAGAAATCTGTATCTGTACGGAAGGTCTTAAAACAATATATTAAAACAACCAATTTTAATATTCACTTACTAGGGAACAAAATAAAAGTCATTTACTCTCAAAATCAGATTAATGATCTTATACATTCTGGTCTTGACAAGTATATTATGCTCAAATTGAGATTGTTAAGAGAGTTTTTTCTGAATATAAGACTGTAAGACTTGGCTAGATGGACTGTTTTTGCAGTGCACATTTTGCATAGAACTTCTTGGCTGTTTTATAAATATTTTCAACTGATTTGTCAACTGAATGTTCTTCTTAATTTGCTCTCAAAAGCCATGGGCTGACCTATTTGCCATCCACAGCAAATGGCAAGAGGCAGAGTAAACTCAGTAGCAGCATTTATTCTTCTAAATGTGCCACAGGAAGTTGTTAAAAACACTTTTTCCCCCTCTAAAGGGATTAAATACTTTCCGGTCAGATGAGACTCTCTGTGATGTTGTCTTGGTTCCTGGGGACAGCAAGGAAGCTTTTCCGGTCCACAGGGTCATCATGGCTTCTTCTAGTGACTACTTCAAGGCCATGTTCACAGGTTTGTCATTCTCTCTCATGAAGTTGAAGGCAGACACATTTAGTTTTAAGAGCTTGAGATATATTTGATTTCATCAAGATAAGAATCCTTTTAATGTGGTTTAAGAGTAACTCATACTTTTACTTTTAGATTAACATACTGGAGTAGCTGAAAAAAGAGGAAGTAGATTTTGACCTTCTGCTTTTGTGAGGCTCCTTTCAGTTGCAGCCTCACAAAAGAGCTTTCTGTTAAACCACATAATGAATTAGTAAGATAAAGCATAACTCCATGATCTTCACATTATGCATGGCTAAGCTGGCCTTTATAGTAGTTGTGTCTTTGCCATTTGCTGATTGTGCACTGTGGCATCCCACCTGCTTGATACAAATCCTTTCAAACAATGCAAATTCATGCTTTCACCTTGTTTTTGTCCCTTTGCACTTGTTTTCTCCTGTTCAGGCGGCATGAGGGAGCAGGAGATGAGGGAGATCAAGCTGCATGGGGTGACTAAGGCGGGTTTAAAGAACATTATAGACTTCATTTACACATCCAAAGTCAGCCTTGATATGGGCAACCTTCAGGACACTCTGGAAGCAGCAAACTTCTTGCAGGTCATGCCTGTTCTAAACTTCTGCAATCAGCTTCTGAGCAGTGAGGTGAGGTTTTAGCTTTTGTGCAACATTAAAATTACGCCTATTTGGGGGATTATTCTTTTTTCCTGTCTGCAGTCTCAGAATCAGTTATTCACTACAGGGTACACAACATAGCAGCAACACAGGAAATGTGTATACCGAAGACTATTTGAATCTAATGAATCTTTTTTCTGTGTTTATGTTTGATGCAGATTACTATTGATAATTGTGTGGAAGTTGAGCACATTGCCACAGACTTGCTTCTGGAGGATGTTCAACTAAATATTGGTGAGTAATATAAAAATATTGTTGCAATAAAATGCTAATTAGTATAAAATAGCTGCAGTTGTTTTCCACACTCCCTTACATTATCTGAAGTAACAACCTACTGTATTGTCTGCAAGAACATGCTATATGTGGTTTTGGTTCTGAAATTATTATAAACTGGGGGATCTAATTATTATTTGTTGCTTTTAAACCTAGGTAAGTTTGTGAGCCAGAACCTGTCAGCATTGGTGCAGTGTGGTCGCTACCTGGAGCTTTCTGAAACCAGCATGGCCAAAGCTCTGGCCAGCAACTCCCTGGAAGGCTTCTCTGAGCTGGAGCTCTACCAAATCGCCAAGGGATGGCTGGACCACGACCCTCCCACACGTCGCTCTTCTGTTTACGCCCTGATGCGCCACATTCGTTTTCCACTGATGAGTCCCAGCGAACTGATTCAGATCTCCCAGGATGACGAAGAGGAAGGCGACTCCATGATGCGCTCTGAAACAGCTTGTGTAAACCTCCTGCTGGAGGCCAGCAATTACCAGATGATGCCCTACATGCAGCCAGCACTGCAGACCGAAAGGACGCGGATCCGATCGGAAGCCACACATATTCTGGCCCTGGGTGGTGTGATGCGACAGCAGCTGGTGGTGAGCCGGGAGCTGAGGCTGTATGATGAGAACACAGACCAATGGAGGGCTCTGAAGCCTATGGAGGTGCCACGTTATCAGCATGGTGTGGCTCTTCTAGGTGGATTCCTCTTCATTGTTGGAGGTCAGAGCACCACAGTTTCCATTGTATACTCACAGGGATTTGCTCTAAACCGGACACATTACATGTTGTTTGCAAAATATGTCACTAAAAGGATATTCTATGAGATTTACAGATTAAGAAATTTCTGACGTAAAGCACAGAAAGTCTAACACATTAAGATGCCAAAAATAAGAAAGCTAAATAAAACTGTACATCAAGATACAAAGAAAGCAGACATTTGAGAACATGACATTATAAAATTATAAACTATTTTGGTGTTGTTGACCTGAAAACATTGATTAAGGCTTTAGAAATAAACATATTTTTATGTTGTTGGCTTTTTAGGTCAGAGTACATATGACACAAAGGGTAAGACGGCCATAGACAGCGCCTACCGCTACGACCCACGCTTCGACAAGTGGCTTCAGATTGCATCCCTTAATGAGAAAAGGACCTTTTTCCACCTCAGCGCTCTGAAAGGGAAGCTGTTTGCAGTGGGAGGAAGGAATGCTTCTGGAGAAATTGGTGAGCTGAATTTATTCTATAACTGTGATATGTCGCTCATTTTCATTCAAATATAATTAAATACCAAAAAAAATCTACTTCAGATTGCTCAAAAGAAAGAAACTGAACTGAAATAGTTTCTGCATTAACAAACATACTTGTGTGTTTTGAATAGACACAGTGGAGTGTTACAACCTGAAAAAAAATGAGTGGACCTTTGTGACCAATATGGTGGAGCCTCACTATGGCCATGCTGGTGCAGTTCATGGGGGCCTCATGTACATCTCAGGTAAGAAAAAAACACTAAAAATTTATCTTACCTACTGATTTGACCTCAGCATCTCTGACATTTATGGAATAGGGTTTTTTTGTATGTTTGTAGCTTTATAAAACTCTGGGATGTGTGCCTGACTTAATGTTTGCAGCTTTTAGACACCACTTGCACCTTTTCACTTGTATTTATGATTTCAATGTGTTCTTTGTGTTTTCCCATAACTTTGACCATGATTTTACATCTGTTTTTAAAGCAGAGGGAATTGATGGGGATTTGAGATAATAACTGTAAAAGAAATTTTATTTGAAAGATTCAAAACTTATGGAAAAAAAACTTCGGATTTGTTTCTCTTATGTTTTAAAGTTAAACAATGGCTTCAAATATGAGAGTAACACAGGCCTAATGCTGCTTTTTGTTGTTAAGTCGAGAACAGTGTAAAAACCATGTGCCTGAACCACAAAATTAAGAGAAAAAAGAGAACACTGAATGATCTGTGTGACTCAAAAATGACTCATGTGCTTAAAGAAAACGCCACTGTACTTCTTTTTGTCTCTATGAGGTTTACTCATTTCTAAAGGGGGGGTTGGAGTTTCTGACATTTAACAGCTACGCAGAAAAGAAAAAAAAAAACTCATAAAAGTGTCTTCTGATTCTCTGTCCTGGTGGCTGAGTTGAGCAAAAACAGCATGGAAAGGGAGTGATCCTTGTCATGGTTAAAATTATGTTATATTTGACCTTGTGGTAGAAAAGAGACTAGCATTGACGATTTACAGTCAAGAGTTTGACAGAGCTGAAGGCAAATTACTTTGTAAAGCCAACCATCTAACCACACTTCCTGATGAAGGCTTTTCACAGCTGTTAGGTCGCAAAATGCAACTTCTCTCTGCTAGCAGCTACTTTTCACACGGCTAATCTCATCAATAAAGCCTTACCAACAGTCTACTTTCTGTTTGTGTAACGGTGCAAACAGGTCATGAAGACCTGTCTGATGTGAGCTTGAGGAAACATCACAAACCCTTAAGAATAAACTGCAGACTTGACACACTTGACATGATGTTTTATAAATCATGCTAACAATGAGTCTTAGCTGAGCATGACTGATTTTACAGCTATCCATAAATATGTAGTGCTTTATAGCAACTTTTAGTCGGCTAAGTGTTGTCTACAGGCAAAAAGTTTTACCTTGAGAGATAGCTTATAGACAAAACTCTGCTGGCTGACCTTCTTAAAACCACTTCCTGTTTAGCGGTGGATTTGTAAGCTGTTCTCAGACTGATTTTGGTTTCTTAGCAACCTTGGAAAGGAAAATGGGTTTTGCATTGAGCAGAGATGCAAGTTTCACATACAGGACTGAGAACAGTAAGCAAAGGCTTGCGGTCACAGCAAAGACCAGTAGATCTCAGAGTTTACCATACTGGCAATCATTTGTTTGATACAGCGAACACGCTACTTACTCTGCATTTGCGTCACATGTTCTGTTGCTACCTGGTGGTAAACATACACTGTATAACTTAATGTATAAAGGCCCAACATAAAACAAGAAAATGGAAATGAAGTTGCACTTACAGTAACTCGCATCTTATTCTTTTGCAGGTGTGCATGAAATTCAGTGTGTTTCTGTACTTCAGAGACAGATTCTGATTACAGCAGTGACATCAGTGTTGAGACTAACATGTTAAACCAGCAGCTGCCTAGCCGAGTTACACATTCAGTGGAAATGGCTCAAGAAATGGCTGTGAGAAATCTTGTTAAAAAAGACGCCAACAAACCAACAAACTGAAGCAATGAGGATGGGATGGCCAACAAACAACAGAAACTTAGATCACTTGCCATATAAATGCTGGTTCTTTACAAAAATCAAATAGTAGCAATGAAAACAAAAAGCAGCCACAACTTTGAGGTTTTATCTAAGTGCAAACTTAGATAAACTTATAGACAAACTTAGACTAACCTGCTTACTTGGGCTGAAACAGAAACCACATGAGTAAGCTGACTTAAACTTCCTGTCCCACTAACTGGTACTGAAATAACTAACAGTTAGTCATCTGGTCTGTATGGTAATAAACTCATTCTGATTTCGCCATTTTCCAAAATGTCCAAATTTTTATTTTGTTATCATAGCATCATAGTGGAACTCTGAACAAAAGTAAGTTGACAAGCAAATAAACTTTATTAATACAGAAATGCAACTTCTCTCTGCTAGCAGCTACTTTTCACATTTTGGTTTCTTAGCAACCTTGGAAAGGAAAATGGGTTTTGCATTGAACAGAGATGCAAGTTTCACATACAGGACTGAGAACAGTATTTTTCTCAGATATAAAAAAAGAAAATAAGGGAATCATAACAATCAAAACAACAAGAAAATAAGAGAGGTTTATTCTATAGTACAATAACAGTCTGATTACATGACCAGAACATTTTTTGTTAAAGAATACAACTTTAGTAACTCTGAGATACAGTATACTGAGGGCTCAACCACATCGAGCCCTAAAAGCTATGGTCTTATATTTCATTGTAGAAATCAACAGGAGATAATAAAACCTGAGTTCTGTGGGGGGGTCTAGACATTTTTTTCCTTTAACTTGTCCTGTCCAGCATCATAGCAAGCAGAATGATGATCTGGTTGTTTTATTGTGTTGAACAGATTTGCTTTGCCAAGGGGAGCTTTATGAACACAACGCTCCCGTTGATATCCTGTTTATTCATTTTATTTCATTGATTAAACATTTGTTTATAGCAGTATTTTACATCATATTGCTGGGCTTGACAAGAGAAAAATGAAAATGGAACAAATAGGAAGGAGTGAGGAAGAGAGAGAGACAGAGAAAAAGAGAGAGAGAAAGAAGAGAGAGGAAAAAAAATGGATACACGTCCACAGTTCACTGGTGCATCTCTACAGAAACCCCCAAACAACATTCCAAGGTCCCTGCTGGAAAACAAAACTAGCAATCCCCCACAGGAGGACCTGCAGGTGGCTTAAGTATCATCAGATCAAACATACGCACACAGGACTACACAGAGAAGAGGTACAACCTAGCCAGTGCAACGGGAAGCAGCGTTACAGTGTCAAGGGGTTTCTATGGTGATACAGTCATGCAGATGCAGCCTCGTCTCTGCAAGGAGGAGGAAGCCCGCACAGCCCGAGAACCGGGTCCCCAGCAGCCACCCAGAGGCCCGGACCCCAACCACCCCCCCAAAGGGACAGACATGCATCCCCCCAGAGGGCAGCAGAGGGCGGCCCCAGCTGGAGCCCCCACGGTCTCGGGGCCCAGGCCCCAGCAGACCAAGATCAGCAACTGCCGAACCCACTTCCCTCCAACCTGACACACTCACGCCCTTCTTCCTTCAACCCCTCACACACATCCTTACCTTCGTTCCACCCCCGACACTCACAAGCACACGCCTTCCTCCCCTGTCCTCCCTTCCCTCCAACCGCTTACCCACATCTCCTCCCGCTTCAAGCCCATCTTCATTACTCCCACACACACATATACACAAGCCCACCTCGCTCCTCCCTACTTACTTCTTCCTCCAAACACACCCTGGACACCCTCCCCACCCTTTTCTTCCTACACATCCCTCCCCTCCAAACGGTCCTCCCTCTTGTCATTCTCCAACATTCACTCTCCAACACCAATCCTTGTACACCTGCATACACCACACCCACTGATACACACCTGCACCTTATAAATTTCCCCTTTCAGACTCACATTTATTTGCTCTCACACACCCAAAAGAAGATTCTTAATGAGGGTCTAGAAAATGTTTAATGAGGAGCCAGGCAGGGTTGCAGACTGGGAAAAAGCTGGCACTTGTACAGTTGAAACTATGCAAATACTCTATTAAGAAAAAAAAAGAAAGATACATAAAACTTTTTTACTCACTATCGGAAATAAAATCTGAATAAACCTCCTATTTTAGGTCAGTTAAGAGTACTAAAATGATTTCTATTTGCTAAATGCTGCAATAATGAGAGAGAATATATCAAGAAGCTTTTACAGGTTCAGGAGTTTGCATACACAAAGATTACTGTAGGTATGTCTCATTTGAAGGTCTGCAGATGCGTGGACAACAGGCATAGGCTACAGAGTGTGCTACGTAGTCTGCGCACTCCGAAGCAGCCTTCTGAAATGGTAGGCTGCTGAGGTGGGACAGCCTAGCCCATAAGACTTTCCCGAACATTAAAGGGAGAGTCCAAAGTAGGGATGGGCATATCAATACCTTGGAGTCGATACTTCGATACCAGCCAGACAAACTATCGGAATCGATACTTTTTTGAGTATCGTGATACCACTGTACAGATACAAAACATGCAATTTGTTTCTACTTCTGAGAGTTTTAGGCAATGAAATGATGGAAGCAGCTAGATTCTAGCTTCCGTATCACATGACGGTGGTAGCCTATCAGATGTCATGATGATGCTGCTGCTGTTAGTGATGATGATGATGATGATGTTTTGTTGTCTTTCAGTGGTTTAATGCAGGTTATTGTACATTATGTTTTGGTAAATTTGTAATATCACTACTACATTTTCCATTTTAACATTTTCCACTAAATAAATAAATCTACAAGTATTTTTGTTTAATTTTATCATCACTTTAATTTATTATTGTTTTAAAAGCGTTTCTTCCCAGTACTTCTCTTCTCAAGTTTTACTTATATCTAATATTGCCCTTGCATTCAAGATATTAATGCAAAATGTACAATCATATTGTGGCAGTTGATGGTCCTGTCAGTATGCCTCCGAGTGATCACGCACCCTGGCTACTTAGCAAGGAGATGTCCCTTTGGCTGACTGGTTAGCACACATGACTCTCACCTGGGAGCCTGGGGACCGAATCCCGCCTGAGCCCTCCTTCATCCTGCCACAATATGATTATCTTTTAAAGGACAAAAAGTATCAGTATCAATATCGGTATCGCCAGAGATGTCAATAAGTCTTTGAGCTGCAATCAATCAATCTTTATTTATGAAGCGCTTTTCCAGCAGGTTGCGCGACTCAAAGCGCTTTACAGTTTAAAAACATTCCCTCCCGCTGCGGGGCGGGAATGTTTTAATAAGTATTTCTGATTCTCCTAAACCAACAACAGCTGGACTTCTCTAATAAACAGAGCCTGTGAAACTTTGTTGTTTACAGCAGGGTCTGATTCCAGTTTGGTCCTAGTTTAACATTGTCATGGCAATGTCACAGTTCATGGAAACGATGTTCAGTAAACTTCTCATTCTTCTGCATACATCCAGTAGAGCCAATCTGATGAAGTTAACGTGACTTTAGTACAACAGTTGTAACGAGATAACGCAGCTATGGTGCTAAGCTCGTTGCTAATCCAGCTTTAACAGGCTAGCTGCTAGCATCAAGCTTTCACAGTAACTAACCTGCACAGGTGTGTTTAAAGTGGATGAAGGTGGAAGTGGGGAATCCAGCGTCACGGACTTTTAGATCACACATGTTGCAGCTTGATGCTCACATATTTGTCACTTTTATTAAGTTTTTAATACCCAAAGTTAGAGTGATGCGCTGATGTGCAGCATCAAGCTGTTCACTGGCGCTCTCGTTGTTTTGATTGAGAGCACGTGTGGGCGCATCTGTGTGACGTTACCTCAGTGCAGTCTGGGGGGAATGACAGCTGTCACACAGACAGGAGATCAGACAAAGATCATGAGGGGGAAGAACATTTATTTATTTATTTATTTTCTATGTTCACGAGTCTGAGGTGAGTCTCAAGCCGCAAGTCAAGTCGAGTCTGAAGTGTTTTGAGGGCGGGTCCGAGTCAAGTCTCAAGTCTTTTGAGGGGGAGTCCAAGTCGAGTCTCAAGTCTCTGGTGAATGTGACTTAAGTGCGACAAGAGTCCGAGTCCCCATCTCTGGGTATCGCTGAAAAAGTGCCATAAAGTACTGGTATCGTATCGACATGAAAAATTTCGGTATCGCCTATCCCTAGTTCGAAGTCCCCTCACCGTTTTTTCGTTTGTTTTTTTTGCAAACAGCAGTATTCAAACTGAGCCCCCCCCCCCCCCTTAGCAGTTTGAACTCTGCCAGCGTTCATTTCATAGCATGTCTAATACAATGCTTTTAATGGGTTATTACTTCACAATTACAGGATATGGCTGATAATTACTTCAGATTTTACACAATTTCCCTTTATATGCAAGAATTTTAGCATTTACATAGAAAGGTTAATAAAACCTGTTACAAGTGCTTTAGATTTATGTGAATAGGAAACCAAATAAACTTTATAACAGACTGAAGTATTAAACAAATGGTCCAGTTCCTGTGCACAGTACTTTGGGTGAATGAAAAGCACATTTTATTCAGGCATACACTCATTGCTGCTTATACTTGCTTCCTCTTATTGTAATCAGTATTTTCCTTTCCCTATCATACATGCACGCACTCATTTATGAGCACATCTGGGTTCCAGAGTTTCCACCTGAGCTAGCATTGTAGCAAAACAGACTAACCAGGGGTTTTTTGAAGGTGATTCATAATCATAATGTTTACATGCTGGGGAGGGATCCTTGAGGTTGTCATCAATCCTGCAGCCAACTTAACTGATAATGGCAGAGTACACTAAAGTAGATCCAAGTTGTTTTGAAAGAACATACAGAGTATTTTTGCTAATTTCCTTGAGCTCTGCTACTACAAAGCCAAAAATTAGCTGACATACTCACAGCTGCAGACAAACAGGTGTCTGCTGGTTTACCCACCTTCCGCTGAGTGGGCGTATGTGGGGAGAACGACTTGACAATGAATATAGCTTTGTGCAGAAAAGGCATTCTCGTGTGCTGTTTTGTGTTAACATGCCATTTTAAATCTTAACATGCACGCATCTCCAGTTTTTAGGAAACATTAACTGTTGTATAACAAATTCAGTATTTTTACAGCAATTCTATGCAGTAACCCCCCCCCCCACCCCTACCCACAGACACACACGCTCACCCTTTCAGCTTCTCAGTGACTAAAAGAGTAATATGAATGACAATTCTCCAATCTTTGAATCACATCTTATTATTCATTATTAACTAATGTATACAGCTTTGAGAGGAGAAATGAGTAAAACTGTCTCCATTTTGGATGACATTTTAATTGTAGTAAAAGCAGATAAATGTAGAAGAGAACCAAAATAATTGTCTGTTTGTGCTGTCTGGCACCAGGAAAGTAACACAAACTCTCCCACATGATGGTTTAATCATCATAAACATCATCAACTTAAACAATTTCCCTGTATGGCAAGAAGAAAACATCCCCACCATATCTCTGAACACACTTAATTCCTTTTGCTTTAAAATTTTCATTCTACAAAAGATTTCTAGAAATTTCATAAAGAATTGTTTTCATACCTACTTTCCTATCATCACAAGTGAGTAAGACGGAACATTTTGCTGACTAATTCTATATTAAATTTATTTAAACTGGTTTTGGGAGTCCCCTAAGAGGGTGTCTAGACATATGTACGCACTACTGTTCATAAGTGTTCCTATAGGGAACTTGAAAGGTACATTCATGTTCCCAAGTAGTGCATAGTATATACTGTATATGCACTGTGTCTTTAATTTCAGGGTACAATATCATGAAATAATCTGTTTTGGGGAAAAAGGAAACAAACAAACAAATGGTTAAACAAGATTTACTCAAAGATTGGAAGTCTTTACAGATCCCTTATACATTCAGAGCAGATTTTAGTAAATGGCTATAAAGCTTTGTAGTCTTGAGGAAAGAAAAAAAAAAGATTTATATGTGGATTTATTCATTCAGATTTTCTTAACTGATTTGTGGAGCTTGTTTTACGCTAGCATAATTTATTTTTGGGGATGTTTGTAGTTCAGAAGAAAGAGCAGTCATCTGCCAGTCAGGCGTTTGGAGCCAAGGTTTCCCCAGACCAGTGGATGAACTGCCCTTGGGCAAGGCACTAAACCCCAGGTTGCCCCTAATGCATTTATTGGCATCTTAATATGTGTACAAGCCAGTTATCAAACCTTAGCAGGTTTATGCATCAAAAACTCTGTTACAGTGTAAACATGAAGCCAAAAAAAATAAATCTTTTATTATTTTGCTGTCTCAGCCCCCCCTTGAAATTTTATTGGTCACCCTGGCCACCCTGGTCTGATTGGTAGCTTGTCTAGTTTGTTAGCATGGGAATCAAAGTGGGCTGAATGCCTTTTTTTTTATTTAATTCATCTAGAGATGTCCCAATACCATTTTTTACTTCAATACAGATTCCAATACCTGTTCTATGGGTATCGATACCACTATGTTATAAAAAAATAATCGTAATTCACCTGCATGACTGCAGACAGGTTAAACTCATTGTAAAACATGAATGGATACAGCTAATTGAAGCCATCTATACTTAAATGCAGCTTGCTGGGGAGAATCCAGTGTGAAATACTGCCACAGCGCTGACATGATTACCAGATCACTCGCCTGCCTCTAATACAGCAGGTTGCAGACGACAGAAAAGCGCAACTATTTTAAAAGTGGCAAAGAAGAACAGTGTCAGAGCTAATGGAGCTTATCAGTAAATAGATTCTTATTTTAATAAATTGCATGGAATCGGCCTGAACTTCAGTACTCGCTGATACTGATGCCAGAATTTCCTGAGACATTTCCAATACTGGTATCAGTTTCCAAACAACTCTAATTCCATCCCTGTCATAATTTTGATTTTCAACTTTCTTTTGTAATTGTCCATTTGTAATTTTTTTTTCAAACTAATTTAGTTTAGATGTTTGAATTGTGTTCTTTTATTTTATTTTATTTTTCTAATTTTGCTATATAGCATGTTGGGTTGCCCTCATGCATAACTGGTGTGTGAAATTTGGGTAGGCATGTTACTGGTTTATTAGGAGATTTTAGGGTTTGGTGGGTAACCTTCTGTTACTCTCAAACAAAACCACACTTCAGCCAAGATATATTCCAGTGACAAGAACAGCTGCATTTCTGTTGATTGGTTGATAATTGGTCTTTTTGCGTGTTTATTCTGCAACATAATGCTGTTTTTTCAAAGTTCACAATTTGTGTAATACTGTATGTTTGAAAATCTATGCAGTTTTGTTTTTTATATTGCAAAAGACTCAAAGCAGTCATTAAGGGTTTCCAGATTCCCAAGAATACATGTTTCACACAGATCAGATTCTAACCAAAGTCAACAACAATCCCACTGGTAGTAGCTGTTTGTGATATCTATTTATTGGCCACTAACTTCCCGTCTTATCGCAGCCATCCCATTGAAAATTTCCTGGATACACCGGTATATTTAGGGTATGACTCCACTGAGAGTCTTTGGTAATCTTTTTTCAAACAGTTTGACTACTTGTTCCAACCCTGATTACTTTATTTAGTACTTTATTACTAAGTAATAAAGTACTTTAAGTACTTTAGTGCTTTATTTACTGGGATAAATAAAGCATTTTTCATTAATTTCATTCATTCATTATTTTCTTGTCAAACAGGTGGCATTACTCGTGACACTTTCCAGAAGGAGCTTTGGTGTTACGACCCTGTTGCTGACAACTGGAGTCGACGGGCTGACATGACGGAGCTCCGTGGCCTGCACTGCATGTGCGCGGTGGGGGACAGACTCTACGTTATGGGTGGGAACCACTTCAGAGGCAGCAGCGACTATGATGACGTCTTGGGCTGTGAATACTACAGCCCAGACACGGACCAGTGGACAGTGGTGGCGCCGATGCCTCGGGGCCAGAGTGATGTCGGTGTGACGGTGTTCAACGGGCAGATCTACGTGGTGGGGGGGTATTCCTGGAACAGCAGATGCATGGTTGACATTGTGCAGCGGTACGATCCAGAACAAGATGTGTGGGACAGGGTGTTCAACGTTCTTGAACCTCTGGGGGGGATTCGAGCCTGCACAATGACAGTTCACCTGCCAGAGGGCTCAGTGGATGAGGCTCAGATACAAGAGTGCCCTCTACCCACAGCTAAGAGCTGATAGCCACACAGAGGGATTTCCCTCACTGTGTTGAAAAGAGGGCAAAACAGGAAACTGTGGGTTGCACATATAAGCTACATGTGCAAATAGGACAGCTTACCAACCACTGTCATTCTGCAGTGTGAAACGTACACATCTTTTATTTCCTGTTCCTTTGTGTGTTGTTAGCTTTGAAGTGTCCCTCTTAATTTGCGTCTTGTTTTTTCTCTACTGTCTAAAGTACAGCCAGTTCCCTGAATACAAGCTCAAACCTGCCAAAACCCTTGGATTGACTGAGCACTGATTCCCTTAGGATCACTGCTTCACTATTTAAAGTTCAACCTGACGAATCTATCTCTTTAGAAATGAAAGGAAGTATCAGCGTGGAAATAATGTAATTACAATATCAAACTGGCATTATAACAAGCGCTGTCATTGTGGTATGTGACACAGCTCATTTTTATCTCTAAGTTAAACTGATAGGAATAAACAGAGTTCTCAGAATCATAAAGAATATCGGGGTGCAAAAACAAACAAAAAAAGAAAACAGCATGACCCACTCATCTTTTTGTGTTTCTTTTTTTTTTTCCACTGGAGTCATGAGGCATCAGCTATATTATGAATACAAAGACATCTTTTAATGTTGATGCGGAACGTCCTGTCCTGTTAATGAGGCTTGTAATCAAATTCCCACTTTCACAAAGCTTTTTGAATATAAAAATGCTATTAAAGCATGTGTAATGAGCAACATAGCTAAACAAGTGCCTTGCATGTAGTTTTAAGCAAGAAATTCTCAAGTTTAAATCAATAAAAGATCCGGACTCAGTTGTGTTTGATTTAGTTTTATATCACAATTTGTGTGCTATTTGTACAACATTTACCCACGAACACAAAAAACATTCTTGTGCATCTAATGTCGGCCAATGACGATGAAACTAACCTTGAAAATTCGACCTTCACTCCCAGATAAGACAGGAGACAGCTGTGATATCGGCTCTGCCAAGGGCTTCAAATGTTGTGATAGAGAGTTTGCAGCACATAAGCATGTGATGTGAGAAGTTTTGGGATTTTTGTCTATGAAATTATGCCTAAAGCTAATTTTGGCAAGCATTTGAAGCACTTTTAACAACCATAAAACTTTATTGAATGTTGCATAAGTAATTCATAAACATCATTTACTTTGAAAGATGCATAATGAGGTTTAATATCAACACAGCCTATAAAAAAATGGAGGTGTGAGGGGAAAAAAACTTTGCTTCTATTTATGGAAATACTGCTTCTACAGGTAAAATCCCTGCATCACTCAGAGTTTCCATAACACTTTACCCCAATGTATCGTTCACTGAGGAAACAAGGTCCAACTATAATTAATCACTGAATGAGAAAACATATGTGACCATCTATCTGGCAGATGTTACCTTGAAATGTCAGGTTTTGTTTTATTTGGCTGATGTAGCCTTGTACCTCCTGCAGGAGTGGGAGGAATTTAAGTACCTCACTAATATTGTGGAGTACAGATTTGATCAGCTCCTCTTTCCCCCTTCAAGGATCCCCGTAAATTGTTTCCTCTGGATATCTAAACAAAGCAGTAAAACCTAGTAGAGTGGTCTGAACCAGTGGAGAAGCATCCCCGCTCTTCAAAGCAAATATATTCTTCATTCTTCTGCTTAAGGATGCTCACAGAATATACAAAGGGGTCTTTATAAGTTTAATCAATTTTGTGCAGCTGAAAAGAGACTCAAGAGTTTGCAGGCTGAGAAGAACTCCTTTCAGTAAAAGAAATGTGTTAACAGCAGCCAATCAAAGAAAAGAAAGCCTTTTTTCTGTTAGAGAGAAAGACTCAGCATGTGACATGAACTAAAATGCTAATGTAATGTGTAGTAGTGGATAATGTTAATGTCTAATGGTGATGGAAGACTCAGAAAAAGCAAATTGCATTTACCAGTTAGACACTCAGTATATGGAAAGAGATTTCTCTGAACATTTAAAATACTGCTAAAGCGTGAAGAATGTGCAAGCTGAGTAAATCATTTCTCTATGTTGTAGTGTGGGTGAAATTTGCACGAGTGAAGGAAATTGTAGTACTCTACATAAATACAGAGTAAGAAATGCAAAATATATTACTCAAAATTATGTTTAACCAAGAGTAAGTACTTTCATTCAAGCGGGGTGCAAAGAAGCACTTCCATTTTTAAATTTATGACAATTTTTTACTGTGTCATTACATCTTAGATTCTTTTCAGATAAAGCTTTTTGAAACATATTAGTTAAGGAAGTTTTCACTCTCATAGATCAGACAATCCACCCGTCGTGCTGATATGGAGCATTTTTGGGAAAGTTTGTTCCAGCCCTCGTTTTGTTCAGCACCAGAGAGCATTCCACCGTGAAGTACCGGAGCCCAGCCCCTTTTTTCCCACACTGCCTTGGAGCAAATAATAACTTTTTTTTTCTCCAATAACTTTTCTGAGCTTACAAAAAGTGAAGTGGTTGAGGATGAGAGGACAGATGGTGCTGCCGCTCTCCCACCGACAGACCACAAAACACCCAAGAATCCCAAATTTGTATTCTTCCATACTGTTTCATTTTCTGACACTTGCTTTGAGGAGCCTTCTCAAGAGGCAGAAAGAAGAAAGAGGAACACCAGGAGAGAAGATTACAGCTTTTTTTTTTACTTATTTCGTAAAGCAGGACAGTTTTAACTTGCAATGTCTCTGAGAGGTGAAATATGTGTGGTGACGGGAGCCTGTGGATTCCTGGGAAAGAGGCTGGTGAGGCTGCTGCTGGAGGAAGAGAAGACGGCTGAGATCCGACTGCTGGACAAACACATACAGCTGCAAGCTATACAGAGTCTGGAGGGTAAAATTTGATCGTGAAAATTCATTTTAAATTTTCTAAAACTGTATGAAACACATTAAAAGAGCAGCAACAGGTGTGTAACAAATAAATTTAATGAAAAACAACAACAACATTTATTTAGAACTTAAATTCCACAACTTGAAAAAGTTAAGTTTGCCTTACTGTGGCTTCTACGTCTGTGGATCAATTTCATACAACCACAGTGCATGAAACATCCTAACCCTTAATCTTATTTTTATTTCATTTCTTTAATTTGGAATAAGTTCAATTAAGATGTATCTTCAAAGATGCTTTCACTATATCAATAAGTAATAAATCACGTCAGTGGGCGCATTTCAGGATAAGATGAGAAAACATCTATCACGTTGGAGAAAAAGGGGATTTCGGCACTTTCAATTCAAACAAACATGTTTTCAGTGTATAAAATGTCAACTCTAGGTGGTTTCAGTGGTTTGCAAATCATTTTAATCATATGTTGAAGTGAAAATAGCACTGCGGCAATGCAGCAAATGTGGGGACGGAGATGTAATTGCATCCTGCAGGAGTAAAAAGGGTGTGCAGACAGAAAGCTTCACAATTATTCAAAATATATCTTTTCTAAAACTGCAAAGACTTCGGGGGTTTCACTCTTTGCAGCATATTAGTAACCAAATCTGGAAAATATAAAACACTCTTCACTGTTTGAAACAAATGTGATCTTCAGGCAGCACTGACTTCAGTCACATCCACAAAAGCAAAACCCCACCTGAAAATCAATTCTGTGGTTTCAAAATGTTAAATTAGTTTTGGTAACCGTGGTTGCCACAGCCAAACAAAAAACAGGCTAGCTTGTTATCTGCACATTGGTGCAAAACCAGCACCTCTGATGTTATGCGTGCACGGTGTATGAATTATATGCGCCTCCAGGAAGCCACCATTAATAATTAGCATTCTGTAAGGAACCAGCTCCATCGTTGCACTGATGATGTCTGTTTATGAGCTGATGCACTTTTCCTGTGAACTTACAAAGTTGTTACTTCCTCTGAAGGTTTTATTGGTGTGTGATTCCAAAGTGAAGACCACAAAATAGACTTTTTTATACAATAGTAAAGCTTTTCTTTCTTGTTGCTTCCATTCTCTTGTCTTGTTTTGGAGCAAGCAAGGCTTTTATGATAAATTTCAGAAGTTCATACATCTGTTTATGACTAAGGATGAGACTAGACATTATAATTGTGGGCTGCACTGTGGTGTGGCGGTTAGCACTGCAGCCTCACAGCAAGAACATCACTGGTTTTAGTCTCAGCTGAGGAAGAGTTTGGAGTTTGCATGTTCTCCCTGTGCATGCATGGCTTATCTCTGGGTATTATGGCTTCCTCCCATGATCCAGAGACATGCATGTTAGGTTAATTGGTCACTCTAAACTCTCCCTAGGAGTAAGTGAACATTGAATAGTCATTTGTTTCTTTGTGTTGGCTATGCGATGGACTGGCGATGGACTGGCGCACCAATAAAACCTCTGAAGGTTTTATTGGTGTGTGATTCCAAAGTGAAGACCACAAAATAGACTTTTTTATACAATAGTAAAGCTTTTCTTTCTTGTTGCTTCCATTCTCTTGTCTTGTTTTGGAGCAAGCAAGGCTTTTATGATAAATTTCAGAAGTTCATACATCTGTTTATGACTAAGGATGAGACTAGACATTATAATTGTGGGCTGCACTGTGGTGTGGCGGTTAGCACTGCAGCCTCACAGCAAGAACATCACTGGTTTTAGTCTCAGCTGAGGAAGAGTTTGGAGTTTGCATGTTCTCCCTGTGCATGCATGGCTTATCTCTGGGTATTATGGCTTCCTCCCATGATCCAGAGACATGCATGTTAGGTTAATTGGTCACTCTAAACTCTCCCTAGGAGTAAGTGAACATTGAATAGTCATTTGTTTCTTTGTGTTGGCTATGCGATGGACTGGCGACCTGTCCAGCGTGTACCCTGCCTGATGCCTGCTAATTGCTGGGATAGGGTCCAGCGTTCCTGTGACCTGAATTGGAAAAAGTGCTAATGAAAAGGATGAATGAGATTTATAGAGAGCCATACACATACTCATTTTTATAAATCTGACAAAAGATAATTTATATGCACATTTCTGCCTATGTCTATGCAGTTTTATGCATCTGGTCCTGGTTTGAATGAAACACAAAACACAACAAAGAAGGCCCCAAATTCTCAACCAGATTATACTGTATCCTAAAGAAAGAGTCAGAGCTTGAAAACATTTTGCCTTAAGAACTCCTGCAATCAGTCATTTCAGGGACCCAAACACTTGCGAAGTGTTGTTAAAGTTGCAGCGTGTCATATGAGTCCTCTTTAGTTTAGGATCCTCTGAAAATAAGCAGTGTTGTGTTTTTGTTACATCAGGATGAGCCTTTTTAGATGTGTTGGACCTCCTTAATGGTATCGGGATCCACCCACAAGCATCATCTTTTCCATTTCTCCGAGCTACAAGTTTCTCCTAAATGCTAGAGCAACTACATCTCATGAGCAATTGTGAAACACATAAAATGAAAAATACTTACAGTTTTCATAATTGTACAGCATAAGTGTTTGCGTACATGCTTGTGTACCACACTTGTTAGTAGAGAATTTCATTAGGGGGCACAACAGAGTTCAGACGAGGTAAAGAGCCTGAATTTGTAGGGTGTACGCAAAACTATAAACATGGCATCAACAGAGGAGGTTAGTATTTTGATATCATGTCAGAAAAAAAATGCTACGGTATCTTGGATGTTAGTCCATAAAACAAGCATGCCATTTTTTGTGTGAAATCCTCCACTATTTTCACTATTTTCCCATATGCCCATTTATGCTCCCTTGCTCATAAATGGCGACGTCCGTTTCATGCGTCGCCGTTTTCATACTTCCATGCGTCTTCTGCATTTCGATGGTTCATATATCAGTTTGTCCACGAGACGGCAGTGCTGAGTTCATAGTTAATTTCCCTGTTTTGATATCAGTTTTCACTGCTTGGTGTCAGTAGATATGAGTGTATTTTCGGACACACACACAGCCTCTCTTCAAAAGCTCCAGCCATGTTTACAGATGCTCTTCTCTGTGTGTTTGGCATCTTCTTTCTCAGGTGCTGTTATTGGGCTATTTGACATCAACGGTTTTTATGTTGTTTTTTTTCCGGTTTCTGTTCTTCTTCTCTGGTTTGTTCCAGCATATCAGCTACACAGCTCAACACTGACCCCGCGGTTTCTGGTGGTATTGCTCCGTCTTCTGCGTTGAGTGACGGACCAACAAGCCCCTTCAAAAACGCACCAAATTATTTGCATATCCAATGCAGACGATGGACAAAACTCTGTCTCTCTGCGTATCCATCTTCTGCATCGAGCATAAATGGGCCTTTAGAGCTTACTGTACTTCTGGTTTAACTGGTATATTGCAACTTGCGAATGCATAGCATGAATTCATCAGGACGTGCACAAACTATGCTTTTAATACATGAGGCAGCCATGTACACGTGCACACATAATTAAAAGCAAATCCTTTTTCAGCTTCGGGGTTACACAACTGATCATTTACTGGTCATGGTTTTTACCACAACATGGTGCTATCCAGCACAAAACAACTGGCTAAACAGAAAATCAGCTTTTTAGTTGACTGCAGTCTACAACTTCCTCATTAAATGTTATTAAAGTCTTTTAAAAGATTAACTAATGCAGACAGTAAAAAGCACCTATACTACCTCATCTTCAAACAACTACAAAAACAATCAAACATCCAGGTTTCAGAATTTAAATGATCTGCAAATCATCTCAGTCTGATATAAAACAGTGTTGTAATATTTCTGTCATATTAAGGTTGCTTTTAAGAACCCTGACTTAAATCTGGTTAGTTTAAATTTGTCCTTGAATTATTGTGTGGCAGATTGTAGAGGCGAGACAAAACTGACTGCATGTGAAGGGGACATCAGAGACGCTGATTTTCTGAGAAAAGCCTGTCGAGGAGCATCAGTGGTCTTCCACATTGCATCCATCATTGACGTTACTGATTCAGTGGAGTTCAGTGAGATGTATGGGGTCAATGTTAAAGGTAAGGCTACTACTTTCATCTACTGAAATGTTTTTTGTTTGTTTGGTTGGTTTTTTTGGTCTTTATATCAAGGCTCTCTGCATGTATAGCAGTTTTATGGGTGTCCAAAGTCAGTCCCCGGGGGCCGTAGTCCTACAGCTTTTTGATTAAAGTAGCATCTATCAAAAATTTTGTTCACACATTAAGTGAAGACCTACAGTATTCAATTCAACATTAAATTGAATTTGCTGTGCCAGTGTCAGTTAAATTCACTTTAAAAGGCACAAAGTTTAAGATAAAAAGAAAAAACACAATTTTGCCGCAGCTTTAGGTCACACGATTACTCAGTGAATGAAAGATGGTGTATGTACTGTACTTATATTGCACTTTTTTACAGTGCGTACACATCAAACACGATTTGGGCGTCAAGGGTGTCAGGTTTGCAAAGTCAATGGCCGAAGCACGTCGAGGAGGCATCGAAAACCCTGCCGGAGTTGGAAAATCTGAACTCTGGCGTCTTGACGCGGGGCGTCAACCAATCAGAGCGACTCAATGTCATGACACAGACACACATTTTCTGACAAAACAGGAAATACCCAGAAAAAACCAGGGGAATCTCCTATCTGAAGACAGAGGAGGATAAACTGTGATCTGTGTCCGGTCGTGTGAACGGCGGTTTGATGACCTGCTGTGCCGATGGGATGTACTGGGCATATAATGATGCCCCGCATCGGGACAGCAGGACGGTAAACTGGGCTGGATCAGACAGCTGAAAGCAACCCTCACCAGCGCGTAGCTCTTGGAGTAAATGATGAAACTCAGAACACCTGGAATCATCTGGTGAACCAGACACAGAGCAGAGATGCCCGACGACGACATTCCCTAGCTTTATTTATCAGTTAAACTCCCCCCCCCCCGAGGATCTCTCCGGGCCCCCCGTGTTTTTAATATATGCCGATTTACCATTCTCTCTACTGCATCTGCCATGGTGCAGACAGACCGGTGACAGGAAAAAGAAAAAGGACGGGCTCCCCCCAAGGTGCGTCGAGCGTGCCTTGGCTGGGCATCCCTCGCCGCTCATCAGGGGCATCAAGACGCTGGAAATCAAGCGTCTGACATTTGAGCGACCCAGCGTCCAACTTTGGGCATCAGGCACAATTTTGACGCCAAAATCGCATTTGGTGTGTACGCACCATTTGTCACTACATGTCACATTCACCCAATTACAGACATGTAAATGACACTTTTATTGTTTTATACTAAGAGCTCATCTGTCACACACATTTATACTCCAAAGGACACTCTGGAAGGTGGCGTGGGGTTCAGTGCCTTGGTCAAGGGCGCTTTAAAGCAAAACTCAGAAACTTTTTCACTTCCATAAATGCTTTTCAGAATTCCTGTGGGGCTAAACAAAGTGTTTACGGTGCAATTCAATGTTTCCTAGCCTCCCCCCGATGTCTCTGGCCTGTAAGCGGCACTTGCAAGTCTGCCTGAGCAGATCTTGCAACAACAGAAACCGCTGTACGTCACTCAGGTCCCCTATCCACAGAACTGCTTCCAGCACTGGTTTGCGCCAGAACCAGACTAAAAAACGATTCTTTAGCTTCCCACCACCTAAATACGGGCCCCTGGCTCTAAAACCAACTCTTTGTGAGTGAAGATCGGTTCACGTAGCTTGTGCTGCCTAGTCGCCGGGTGAGGCACCAAGCCTCATGGCCAGATAAGCTCAATAATCACTTGTCATGTCCACAAAAAGTAAATAAAAGTTTGTATTCTTACCTGCAACCCACCAACACCAGAGAAAAATATAATCCACGGCATATTTACCAGCAAAATGCGGGTAAAACGTTGAGCAGAGGGAGATGAGCTGCTGCTACCAATGTAGCAAAGTAGCATCAACAAGCTAGTAAAAGCTTAGAAATATATTCAGGGATCAAAAAAGCGGAAAGACAGGTAGAGAAGACGTCTGTGTGCTATGGGGGGTGGGGGGGGCAGAAGTCAGACTATAGGAATCAATCCACTGATCCACTGACCGGTTGGTAGATAACTGCTCCTCCATTTGAGCTACAGAAAGAATGCATGAATTTTCCAATTCAAAGATGAAGTGTATAACACTTCATCTTGTTCTTGTTTCATAAAAGGAAATTGTCTTCTTTTGAAATAAGATTAAGTCATCTTATTATTGGCTTTTTTCAGCTTTTGAGAATCTTTCCTTTGCAGGAACACAGCTGCTTCTGGAGGCGTGTCTCCAAGAAAATGTGGCAACCTTCATCTACACCAGCACCCTTGAAGTAATGGGACCAAACCCCAGGGGAGAGCCTATAGTCAGGGGTGACGAGGACACAGTTTATCACAGCAGTCTCAAGTTCAACTACAGCAAGACCAAAAAGGAGGCAGAGGAGAAAACCTTGCAGGCTCATGGTGAGGTGCTTCCAAACGGTGGCCGAATGGCAACATGCGCCCTCAGACCTATGTACATCTACGGGGAGGGCTGCCGCTTCTTACTGGGCCACATGGGTGATGGGATACGAAGCAGGGATGTTCTGTATCGAATGTCTGTAAAAGAGGCTCTTGTGAATCCTGTCTATGTGGGCAACGTGGCCGTCGCTCACCTCCAAGCAGCCCGCAGCCTCAATGATCCACAAAAAAGAAACACTGTCGGAGGAAAGTTTTACTTTATTTCTGATGACACACCACCTGTGAGTTATTCAGACTTCAATCATGTTGTGATGGCTCCTCTAGGCTTCAGCATCAAAGAAAAACTCCCTGTGCCGCTCCCATTCTTCTACATATTCTGTTTCTTTTTGGAGACTCTCTGCATGATGCTGCGGCCTTTCATACGCATCAAACCTCCGCTGAACCGGCAGCTCCTCACCATGTTGAACACAACATTCACCTTCTCCTACCAGAGAGCAAAGAAGGACCTGGGATATGTCCCTAGATACAGCTGGGAGGACGCACGCAAACGCACCACTGAATGGCTCGCCTCACAGTTGCCAATGGAGAGAGAAAAATAATGTCCAAATAATTTATCAATTAAATCAGACACAATACCAGCTTTGTGAAAAAATGTCCTGTGTGTACAGTTGCCATGCAGTGACAGAAAGCAGTAAATGTGAGAGAGTTACTCAAAAACATTAATTTGGAGGCAGATATAAAAAATTTTTGTGTAGATTTTAGTGTTATTACCACTAGGACCCCCACGTTGAGGGGGCCGTTTTAGCTGTAGATATGCTGCATATGTTTATGGAGTAGTTTTTGTTCTAGAGATATTTAACAAACCTTCAGTGAGAGCTGATTTAACACCAGACAAATACTGCATCATCATTAACATCATCTGTTTTATTGAGAGGATTTTAAGACCTGTTTGAAGTTTACTTGTCCAAACTTTTCTCACGTTTTGCTGGTGTGTTGATTCTAATAAAATTTATGAGGAATACTTTATTCTCATGTTTTCATTTTGCACTCATCAGAAAGACATTACAGCTGAATTAGATCAAGTTATAGTAGCTAATTGCCACCACAACACCACCTGTTTATTGTTCCTTAAGAAAATAACATTTTCTTTCACTGGCACTGTGATTTCATATTTGAATATCTGAAGAAGATAAAAATGTTTTCATTTTTCATGGTCAACATTGTAGGTGACTCCAAATCCAAGCTGCCTCTATCAGGGTGAGGGGGTAACCCGAAAGCAGAGCCGCTGGAGACCAGCAGATGAACTAAACAGGCATTTAACTAAAAGGGAAAATTTGAAGACATACAGAACTGACCATGAACAATCAGACACACCAACAAAAGCAACCACTATAACATTGTGGCAAAGGACATTGGAAACTTTGGTGTCTAGATTTATACAGTAGAATAAGGGCAAACTTAAATTGTGTGGCTGTGTGGCCACCAACAATGTGTGAAACAAAAAAATAATTAATAATACCATTAAAAAAATGCAGGAGAGATGGAAGCAATAATAAAACTAAAAGTAAAGTTTAGAGAGGAGCAGAACAAGTTGTTTTTACAACCAAATCAACAACTCCAAAAAGCAAGTAAGAAAGCTGTGGTAAAAGATGACAACAAAAACCCAAAGATTATTTTACCCATCAGTCACAAATGAGTTGTTATCTAATTATCTTTTAACACTGCTACTTTTTACAAACTGTGTTCAAGTACAGAACAGAAATTTAGACTCTGATAAAACTGGCTTAAACTTTTTGTTATATTTTACTGACTTGTCAAATGATACATATTTCCTTTTTCAACGGCCAATTTTTTCTGTTATTTCAAATGATAGATAGATAGATAGATAGATAGATAGATAGATAGATAGATAGATAGATAGATAGATAGATAGATAGATAGATAGATAGATAGATAGATAGATAGATAGATAGATAGATAGATAGATAGATAGATAGATAGATAGATAGATAGATAGAGAGACGGACGGACGGACGGACAGACAGACAGACAGACAGACAGACAGATGGACTGACCATCAAAATGGGAAAGAGGAGAGTCACTTATAAAATGGCATCATTAGGCAGTCTGAGTATTCTAGAAATTGCTGATCTACTGGGATTTTTACACACAACCATAGGGTTGACAGAATAGACAAAAAAAGAAAATATCCAGTGAGCAAGAGTTGTCTGGGTGAAATGCCTTGTTGATGTTACAACAAACATGCAGAACAGCATCTCTAAACACACAACACGCCCAAACTTGAAGCAGATGGGCGACAGCAGCAGAAGACCACACCAGGTGCCATTCCTGTCAGGTAAGAACTGGAAACTGAGGCTACAATTCACACACACTCACCAACACTTGGCAATAGAAGATGGAAAAATGTTGTCTGGTCTGATGAGTCTCCATTTCAGCTCCACATTCAGATGGTAGGCACAGAATTTGGTGGAAACATAAAATAATGGATCCGTCCTGTCTTGTACTGTAACAACGTTTCATGCTGCTGCTGGTGTAATGCTATGTGGAATATTTTCCTGGCCCTCTTTGAGCCCCTTAGTACCAACATGGCATGGTTTAACCACGACAGCTTACCTGCTGACCACGCACATCCCTTTATGACCAGTGTGGCATCTTCTAGTGGCTACCTCCAGCAGGATAATGCACCATGTCACAAAGCTCACATCATCTCCAACTGCTATCTGGAGCATAGCAATGAGTTCACTGTACCCCAATGGCCTCCAGTCACAAGAACTCAATCCAACAGAGCAACTTTGGGATGTGGTGGAATGGGAGATGGATGTGCAGCCGACAAATCTGCAGCAACTGTGTGATGCTATCATCTCAATATGGAGCAAAATCTCTGAGGAATGTTTCCAACACCTTGTTGAATCTACACTATAAAAAGAGTATCTGGGCTGTAGTTGATATGAAAGATTTATTTACATTGATCCAAGTTAATTACTTGGTTTGGTAATGAAATCTTATGTTTTTGTGTCAAATCAACTAAAGAATAACACTAATCTGAAATAAGTTTTTACTTTCATTCAAAATAAATTTATCAACTTGTTTCAGCTTCAGCGTGCAAGAACAACAAAGGAGGCAGGGCTATTTTCAAAATTTAACATATCTGGACCATAAAGGCTCATGGGAAATACAATTCAGCAGGAATTTCAGCAGGAATAAGTTTGAGTTATGTGCTTTACTGCCTTTGTGATGTTCACATTCAAAGGAAGTTGTTCAGAAATTCTGTTCAGTTTGGATGTTACAGTTGGCACCATGAGTGAAGGATAGTACAAGGAGATAAACTCACCACCACAGGTAAGTATGATGTTTAACACAGAACCAACATGATGTATTTACCGTTTATGTTCTTGTTCAGTCACTGACTCATACATTAAGTACCACTTCGGTTTGGCACTAATTATAATGTATTGGTCAAGGTAAAATGTAAATTTCACTTTGGACTGAATCAGAAATTCAACTTGTGAAAAATAGGGGAAAAAAATACATGTAACAAATGACAAAAAGTCAATCATTTTATTCCAAAATGAAAAATAAAGTTGTAACAAAGAGGGGAAAAAACTTGTTTATGGTCTTTGTTATTAATTTTATTTTTACTTTGTATGAATGCAATTTCTTTATATTTCCAGTGAATCAAAACTTATGGTTTCAACCACATCGTAAATTTAATTTGAGAAAAACTAATACATTTAGAAAGAACAAATTACAGGTATTTTTTAAGCTTATCCAAAGTATCATTTTTTTCAGTGAACGTCATGAAGTTAGGGCAGTTCTGAAGGAAGGTCGACCTAATAAACTGACTAGTGAGAACAGTTTGAGAAGACTAGCCTCAGCAAAAGAAAAAAAAAAGGGAAACAAAAAAAAGGTAAAAAGCTTCAGTATGAAAATAAGTGTCCTAAACCTCATCTCTAAACCTACTTAAAACATCTAGTAACAGTAACTTCTGACCTGTAATAGCTGAGCAAATATTTATGAGAACCGCAAGTCAATAGATGATATTGTATTGTTTTATTTTTAAATGAATCTTTCCTGGAAACCACAGTGATATTTGTCCAAGTTTTAACTTTCATTAACAATATTACTTTTTTATATATACATTTTCTGACATTTTATGTCTATAAATGTAAATTATATATATATATATATATATATATATATATATATATATATATATATATATATATATATATATATATATATATATATACAGGTACTACCCAAAAAATTAGAATACTGTGAAAAAGTTCATGTGTTTCTATAATTCATCTTAAAAGGTGCAATTTACATATTGTAGAGATAAATAATATGCAAATCAATATATTTCAAGCTTTGAATGTTGCTGATTAGAACTTGCAGCTTAAGAAAACCTGAAATTCTAAAACTCAAAAAATTAGAATATTGCATGAAATCAATTTAAAAGGACTTTAAATACAAAAAAGTCAGGCCTCCTAAAGTAAAATCTTGCATCTGTACTTAGTACTTGGTTGGGGCCCTTTTGCTTGAGTGACTGCCTCAACCCGGCGTGGCATGGATGCTACCAGCTTCTGGCATATCTCAGGAATTATGGAAGACAAACATGCTTCAATCACAGCCTTGAGCTCTTCTTTATTGTTTGGTCTCTTCCTGTTCAGCTTTCTCTTGAAAATGCCCCAAATGGTTTCGATGGGGTTCAGGTCAGGTGAGTTCACGGGCCAATCAAGCATGGTGATCCCATGGTTGTTGAACCAGGATTTTGTACTTTTGGCAATGTGGGCAGGTGCAAAGTCCTGCTGGAAGATGAAGTCTGCATCCTCATACAGCTGGTCTGCTGAAGCAAGCATGAGGTGCTCCAAAATGTCCTGGTAGATGGCTGCATTTAGGCTGGACTTAATGAAGCTCACAGGTCCATTCCTTATGAAGTCCTCCACACTTTTGAAAGGTCCTTTTCTGACCATCGTCTCCAGGCTGCTGTCAGCCCTCCGGCTTGTACAGTACACCGTTTTTTCCACACTTCTTTCTTCCAGTTAACTGTCCATTAATGTGCTTTGAGACAGCACTCAGAGAACATCCAGCTTCTTTTGCTATCACTTTTTGTGTCTTTCCCACCTTGTGCAGGAAGTCGATGATGGTTTTCTGCACAACTGTCAGATCAGCATCTTCCCCATGATTGTGAATTCTTCTAAACCAAGACAGGGACTTTTACAAAGGCTTGGGGCACTTATGGAGGTGTTTTAGATTACTTACCTGATTAGAATGTGACACTCTGAGTCTACAATACTGGAGCTTTTCACAGTATTCAAATTTTTTGAGTTTTTGAATTTAGGGTTTTCTAAAGCTGCAAGTCCTAATCAGCAACATCCAAACAAACAAAAGCTTGAAATATATTGATTCACATATTATTTGTCTAAACAACATGTAAATTGCACCTTTTAAGTTGAATTACAAAAGTACATTAACTTTTTCAGGATATTCTAATTTTTTGGGTAGTTTTATACATATATTTTTTTTTCTAAAATCCTATATATAAATAAGCAATTCTTTTGAAAACATCTTCATATGTGTTTTCACTACACAATGAACATTTTCTAGAAGTAAACTGACTCATTTCTATTTTTCCTGTGGTGTTTTATCATTACTCTACCGTTCAAAAGGACAAATTTGTTCTTCTGATTGCTTAACTCTCTTTACACTGTGTGATAAAGAGAAAAATTCCTCCGGCTCACCAAAGTTTGATTAAAACAAGGGAAAAAAAAAAAAAACTAAGCTCTAAATCATATTAACACAAAAGGTTTGGTAGCAGTAAGAAATACCCTTGACCTGTTTTGGGAGGATTACAGTTCTGTGTGTGTGCAGACTGGTGTTACTCATCATGTTGTGGGGTCATACACAGTAAGACTTGCAATCATGATGTAAATCATTAAATTTTAACCCGAATACTTATTTCAGGGTGTCATGAGGAAATGGCTCAAAGCTCCACTGAGTATTTTTCCAATATGTTCATTACATAACACAACATTCAAGGCACTGCTGCTAAGCTGATTATTGATTTTCTCTTTCTTGGTCTGACCTCTCCTTGTTTCATTTGACACTTCTGTTCTCTATTTAAAACTCATACACAGGCACACACAGGATTAAAGCTCGCCACCCTCACAAACCACAAGGCAGTCAGGCCAGAGTCCAGCTCTTTAAACAAACAGCCATTGAACACAAACGAGGTCATGGATTCACCACCAGTCAAAGCCTCCAACCATACTCAGTACAATCCCAGTCTGGGTGGGAAAAAAAAAAGAAAAGAAAATGAAAAAGGAAAACTCAGCCACTGATGAATGTGATGGCTGTGATGTGCAAAATAGGGGAAAAAAAAAAAAGGACAAGGAGAGGTTTGTTGTGGATACGTTAAGGCTTAAATTGGGGCTTCAGCCCAGTTTGCAGGCTCATTTGGATTTCATATGGAGTCCTGCCTTTCTTCATGTCTTTTGTTTTCCAGTAAAAAGCTGAAGTTTTTTTCCAGAGTTTCAGCACTACCACAGAACTGGGATTTACTCCATCCACCAATCTGGGAGCTAAACAGAGCAGCTGAGCGCTGTTAAGCACTAACTAAAGCTCCCTGGCAGCTACTTGCCCCATTCACTCCTCAGTTACTACAGAAATGCTTTGGGTGCACAAAGCCCTCCTCTTCACCATTTTGTTGCTCCACATCTTACAGGTTGAAGGTAAGTGCTCTGCTCATGAAACAGATTTTGTGCGGCTTGCTAAACTTGTATTTTTCTTACACATCTTTTCCAAGTGCATGCCTGTAGATGCTTCAGTCAAAGTAAAACAATCCAGACACCAAGCTCCTGTCAGAACATGATGGAGGGATTATTTGACGATGCATGACTGCTCAGTGTTAGAAAGCCTTTTAAAATGTGTCAGCCCTTTTTATTTAGACATGATTCTCACTATAGTTGATTTCTGTAGTTTAGATTTACTTTAGATGGCACAAAAATACAGCATTTAATTATAAACTAGATAAATGTAGGAGGAGGTTGCCTTGCTGCTAGGGCTCATCATGCCTACATTTGCATTACATCTCTTAAATTTTACTTTAATTACTTATTCAGTAAAGTAAACTCATTTCAAGAAACTGTGTTGTGGATAATGAGTCATGTTGAGGCTTTGTCTGGGATCTGACCTTTATTTGAGGAAAAAGTACTTTAACAACAGGGTAGAAACACCACAATTAAGGTTAAAGTCTCATATAAAATCTTTTATACATTCCTTCAACTTCTAATGACAAACATATTTGGCCTGTTCTTACTTCAGCAGCTCCAAATAGGCGACTGCTGTTCTGGCAGGACTTTAGCATTACAGATCAACACAGAAGGTAGCTTTTAGCATCATCTTCAATGTGCTGGGTTAAAATAAGTAAGAATGTATTTCTATGTCAGTGTCCAACACACTTAATTCTAAAAGTAGTTTTGGTTTGTTACTCTAACCAAGTAAAAAAAAAAGTATTGTCTAAACCTAATTCAGTGGTGTGATGCCCAAATATAACCTAACAACACAGTGACAAAAAAAGTTTTTAAAGTAATTCTCTATCTCTAAAATGGGTCTCAAACCTGAGGACTCACGCTTGGGGGTTCTGGGACTTTCCTCCACCTTCCCTCATGCTGCCTTTTGTACTGTGTCATCTTGTCACCCATTCTCCAGGGGAAATAAGTAGGCACTAGACCAGGGATGGGCAAACTTGCCCTGCCGATTTTGTATGCCTGCTGGTGCAACACACCTTAATCAGATTAATAGGTCAACATACTTAGGCAGAACTTGACAACAAGCTGTTGTGGAGAGTTATTCAATCTGAAACAGATGTGTTGGAGCAAGGAAGCATCTAAAACCTCACTGTTGCCCTTCTGAAGCGGAGTTACCCATCCCTGTACTAGAAAATAGCCGCATTCGATTTGTAGGAACCTTTTGAAGCTCCTATAACCTTTTCAGGAACAGGGCTGTTTTTTTGCGCATTCGGACAGATAGGAAGTACGGACCACAGACCTCAGTTCCTGTAACCATTTTAGCTCCTACTCTAAGGGTCTTTTTGTGGTGCCATAAGAACCAATATGACAAAGGTGTTTAGTATTTTTGTCACCACTAAAAGCAAACAGCAGAATAACATTAGGTGTTAGAAGATGCTAGTCATTAGCTGCTATTTCTCTGGTAAGGGCTGAGTGAGTTAGCAGCTAGCAATACCAACCTGAATGCTAACACTCATCAAGGAGAGCGCTTTAAGGGCTTTTCTTTTTTGTTTTCCCTTTTCCTTTTTTTTCTTTTGTCTTCTTCTTTTTTTCGTTTTTTTTTTTTTTTTTCTTTCTCTCTTTTCTTTTTTTTTTTTTTTTTTCTTTCCCCCTTTCCCTCTTTCTGCTTCGCTCTTTCTTCCTCCTCTCTCTTTTCTTCTTCTTCTCTTTCTTTTTCTTCTTTTTCTTTTCTTCTTTCTTTTCTTCTTCTTTTTTTTTTTTTTTTTTTTTTTTTTTTTTTTTCTTTTTTTTTTTTTCTTTTTTTTTTTTTTCCTCTCCTCTTCCTCTCTTTTCTTTCTTCTTTCCCTTTTTTTTTTTTTTTTTTTTTCTCCCCCTTGCACCTGCCAACCCCTCGCTGTTGCAGCCTCTATCAGACACTCACTTCATGTTGAATTGTGATTAGAGCCATGTAAAAGCTAGGAGCTAGCAGCACTTTGTGTTGCTAAGTTTTCTCATTGGGCAACTGAATGTATTCATTAGTTGCTTCAAACATCTCAGAAAGGTTATTATTATTATAAGCATAGTTAGCATTTTACTAACTCCCATGCACGTAACAAATTGTATCCAAACAGAAACAATGGGCCTTATGCACAAGTTTACTACTTCCTCAACGTAAGCCAGCTCCTTTGTCTCCTGACTTTCATTATTGGACAAACTGGTTAATCCAGGTGTGTCTGGGCATTGTCCTCATGATTACTGAGATCTGGCACACATGAATTAATCAAATCATCCAATAATGAAAGAAATAAGACAAAGGAGCTGGCTTCAGTTCGGAAGTAGTGGAGTTGTGCATAAAGCCCATTGGCATTTGGCCTCAGGTGAATGTATAAGCAACATTGCTGCATCAGCATTTTACTACAACCACATCTGCATGTATTACACTGAAGTAAACAGAAAATACAGCAAGGAGCTGAGAAACAACACAGTCTGTAATATTGCTGGTAAACTATTGATAATGGGCACAGTAACAAGATGGCAGTTTAATTCTGCTATGAATCTGAGGTGATGCCAAACTCAAAAACAAAATCCAATTTTTACAAGTTGGGATGATAGAGATTAGCACCCCTTTGCTCACCTCCTTGACACACCCTCAGGAATTTAACCAACTAGACGACTCTTCCTCGAAGTCAGGAAGATGGTTTAGTTGGGAGAAAATCACCTTTGTGAAATAAGAACAAACTATTTGAAATTATGATTAACACAAATGCGCCAGACATTTTCTATGGTTGAAAAGACATCTGGAAGACATCTTAATTGTTCATAGGCATGAAATTACATGAAAAATACATTACTAACCCCTGAAGGGAAATTATAATGTTATGGGGTGATGGCTGTTTGTAGCAATGACCTACTTGCATTGCATCGGACTTGAGGATGCCTCTCTCTAAACACTAATTTGTTTTTTCTTTACTACAGCTATGCTGCTTTTCATTTACCTCGGAACAGGGAAGTGGGAACTGGGGGGGTGACATCATTGTGACCAAATTGTGTTCCAGTTCACTGGTGAAAATAAGATAGCAGCCTAGCAAAATAAGGTGTTTGCTAAGGCAACTGTTATTAGCCATTGTTAGCACAGCTGGCGTTGTAGTTTACATATACTACATGAAAATTGTGAATTACACTAGTTGCATCCCCCTACAACACTGCGTTTACATGCAGCCAATAACCATTTCATAACCAGAATATTAGTGTGGCAAGGTACACAACAGAGGGCCCAGGCGGGCTTTGAACCCCAGACTCCCAGGTGAAAGTCACGCACGCTGACCATTCAGCCAAAGGGACATCCCTGTGGCCAAGTAGCCAGGGCACATATCAGTCGGAGGCATAGTGACAGGACCACACTGTCACATTAGCAATAACCCCGTGTGCACGGCCATGTAAACAATGGCAAAAACCCGAATATGCTCATATTTGGGTTTTTAAAAACCCGAATATTACTCCTGGGTTACTCCTTTTCTAACCCAAATATTTGGTCATGTAAACGCGTATCGGAATATCTTCATTGAAAGGAATATTTCATTGTGTTCTGCGAGTGTTCTAGTCACAAGGATTCTTGGTCTTCCGAGTAAACTACAAGGAGTATTTGTACTAGTGATCAGATGGTACTCTGCACAGCTTGCTAGTTTATATAGCACCATGGCAACATGCATCCCAAGAGGAACTTGTATGCAAACAGTTACTTCGTGGGGCTCCATCACTCACCTGGCAAAGTGGTGGAAACGGGAAGCATGGATGTGTATGGCGCACAGCTCCGGCTCCATTCCCCATTTATACCACACGTTCTCTCCTTAAATGACCCGCAATAGTGTCAAGTACTGCTGGTGGGTCAGTACCAGCACAGCAGCGCCAGCAAAGGACTGCTGTTGGCTCCGGACTGCAGCCAAGCCAGCCACCTCTCACGGATCCGTGGTCAAGCCAAACAGTGTTATTTCAGCTGTAATTCTGAAACTTGGCTGGCTTGACTGCAGTGGCTCCAGATGGTTCATTATCCACCATCCTCATGACATTACAATTGAAACTTCCTACTCGGAACTGGGAATTTCAACTTTCAAGTTCGAATGGAATGCAGCACTAGTCTAAATTTGGGTTAAATTTATATTAGTCTTTGGGGAAGCTCAAGTGGCAACCTCCAGTGGCCAACTGTGAGGCCAATGAGGAAATCTGGAAAAGTCCAAACCAAAATAAAAATGTAGTTCTTTCTTCATCCGCTAGGGGCTGGCTGCAAAATAGAGTAAATCTTCATAGACTCCCATGTTAAAAAGGCCAAATTCACAGCAGAAATAAACATGTTTACAGCCTGGTTTAAAAAATCATTTTAGGTTGTGACAGTGTGAGGTCCTGTCACAATGCCTCCGATAGATGATGCGCCTTGGCTACACACTCACAAATAGAGGTACCAATTTGTACGTAAAAAGGTACAAAGCTTGTCACTCGGGGTGTTCCTTTTTGAAAGACATTTCTGTACCCTTCAGTCCTGGTCCATTTTTGTACCTGTATCAGTTGATAAAGTAAAATTAAACCAATTAAAAATGATGAATAAAAGTCAATAAAATAGAGATTATGACATAATCAAATATGGTAATAATAAATGAATAATTATTATATAAATATTAGGCCAAACATATATATAATTATACATATAATTATTACTATGATGACTATGATTATTATGAAAATCATAATATGACAACTATAATTATACTACTGTTTAGAGGGACTGCTATTTATAGTTATTGTACAAGCTATGCACATTTTTCAATACTGCAGGTACCCTTAGGGTTGAAATGGTACAAATTTGTATTTTATATAACTTTGGACCCTTTTTCATAGTATATAGGTACACCTCTGGCCTCATAAAGACCAATATTGTACTTTTGAGAGAACATTTGTAAAAAAAAAAAAAAAAATGTACCTACAGGTACAGAAATGTTCCTGTCTTGTGCCTTTATTTTTGAGAGTGTACTTAGCCACAGGAATGTCCCTTTGGCTGACTGGTCACCGCGCATGACTTTCACCCGGGAGTCTGGGGACCGAATCCCGCCCGGGCCCTCCATTGTGTACCTTGCCACAAGGTTTAATGCCAGATTTGGTAATCCTGCTCAGAAACACTTTTTGTTGTACTGGGTGAAATGGTCCTTCCATTCTGACAGTATCAATACATCATGTATTCATGAAAAGGAAGTGAAAAAGTCAGAACTCTGTGAGAGCTGCAGTTCTGTAAAAACTCTGACCAACCCCTGCCATCCACACCAAGAGGCAGGAATTGGTAAATCGCAACTTATAGAAAGAGCGAATCGATGCCTTTATGTCTCGTCTCTGTCCCTCCCCTCTCTCTGTCCCCCACAAGACCCCTTTGTGTGCCGCTCACTATAAACAAATATAGCTAACGGACTGCTAACTGCTGCTGAGCCAAAACCCAAACCAAAGCAAAAGGTTTTGGTTAAAGATTAAGTCTCAGAGGCGTTGACGTTTGCAGTGTGGACTTTTAAACCGCAGGAGGAGTTGGAGGTGAGTGGTTTAAAGCTTTTAAAAACATGGTTTGTTAGCAGTTTACTATCAAGCTAATGAGCTATCCACTCGTTTCCCTCCACCCCCCCCCCATGGCCCTCCCCTATGTGGCGCGTTTCGCTTTGGGGGGGGGTCTGTTTAGGTTTAGGGAAGGGGTGGGGGGGGGCGATTTTTTCCCTCCCCCCCTTGGCCTCGGGGGGGTCTCCCCGGCCAACCTCACCCCCCCACATGCCCCCCCCCCCACCCCCCCCTCTCTTGCGAGCAGCAGATAGACCCTTCTCATCCACTCAGCTGTTATTGTTAACCTACTCGTAAAACATCGGCAAACATGTCCCTGTGCTCTGAAGGCGTGGTTTCGGGTGGTGTGTTTTTTTTTAAACTGTCGCTTGCTCAAACCGTTTTTCCAACATTGCCAAACCTAGCTTTAATTGATCAAGTTTACCTTCATGTCAACTGTGACGGGAGGGTTTTTTTTTTTATAACTCATCCATTTAGATGTTATTTAATCTTGAAATTATTTTTTTTTTTTTTTTTTTTTTTTTTTTTTTTTTTTATTTTTTTATTTTATTTTTTTTATTTTTTTTTTTTTTTTTTTTTTTATTTTTTGGGGTTAGTCCACTGGTGGCGTCCTGCGCTCGCTCGGCGGGGGGCCCGCGCGCGCTTCCCCCCCCCCCCCCCCCCCCCTCCCCCCCGCACCCCCCCCCCCCGAGCCCCCCCCCCCCCCCCCCCCCCCCCCCCGGGCAAAAAATTACACATAATTAGGGGCGTGTCCTTTTGATTGACATGCGGCAGTCCGGATGCCGTTCTGCCAGCCGGTGGTTAACATTTGGCTCCTTGTTTGCTCTCAGTTAGGTCTCAGTCTTTAACAGAGTAGCAAAATGGTGGTTTTTGGCCAACTAACAACAAGTCCAAACATGCCTTAGCCAGCCGCTAAGGGGGCAAATTTTCTTATTAGCTCCTGTTAGTTTCAAGTTGGCTCAGTTATCATTTAGCCCAGAGTATGCTGGCTGTCAATTATTTGCCCCGGGCTGCTCTTTGCCCATTTTTGTGTTTTCTGGGACTGACAGCACGTGCGACGCAGGGAAGATGGCCTTGATGGGAACTCCCAACTGGCTTCTTTTAACTCTTCAAAATCCAACGGGAGACATAGCGGAAGGTTCTTCCCCTTTTTTACGGTCTCTGGTGAAGCTCAGCATTCACATTTAACTAAGAAGTCACAATGTATGGCAATATAGCAACAAGCTGTCCAGGTAGGGCTAAGCGCCCCTTTTCCATTTCTTTTTTTTTTGTTTTTTGCTCTTTTAAGGACTTTTGAGCTTCTATGGTCTTTTTTTCATATACAGTTGCTAAACAGAAAATGAGGCAGTGTCATGCAGCAGGTAAAGAGGACCCTGAGAACAAGCAGCTGAAAAAATAAAATGATTTATTGGCTGCCTCCGAAAAAGGTCCTGGGATTCCCGGTGGGATTAGGCAGCCTTCTGAAGGCAAAAAGGGGGAGTTTCTGGAAAACACAGCAAACCTTTAACAGACATGGTCAAAAAAAAGGTGCAAGAACCTACGGTAGGCCTGAGTGCATACCAGTGGTAGCTGTATGACAATCTGGTGCTGTGCAGGACCCAGTCCTTAAATAGCCAGTGCCAGTCATCAGGGGAACCAGCAGATGTGGAGGTCATGCCTGCAGCGGTGGCATGACAGGCAGATAGTGGGTACCATGTCGTAAAAGCCCCCAGGCTAGGATTTGAACCATTAAAAATTAAGGAAGAAACTACAAAATGTTAAAACTACAAAATACTAAAGAGAGGAAACAAAACAAAGCTTGTAAGTCTGTACAAAATAAATTAAACACATTTCATTTAAGCATCACAAAATAAGACAGTGAAGCAGATTAATAATGCATGTTAGTCTAAAACTTGTCATGTCAACGTGATGAAATACCTGTTTAATTTATAGTTATGTAAGCAGCTGTCAGATCAATAGAATAAAAACATTGATATTTTCAAATGTGCCTTTATCAAAATTTGTTACTGCAATGAGCACACAATATACACAGCTTGACTTCTAGAAATTTGAGATTGTATAAGATGCAAAGAGGATTTTACAGATTATTCTTGCAACATTTTGTTTTGCAATCATAACAGTGGTGTCATCCGCTTAACACGGTGGGTTTTGTCTCCTGATGCACTGACTAACTTCGTGTCAAGAGGATTTTGTAAGACTTGATCTTAAATGTAGCGGTTTCACGTGACATAACATCCTTCTGCATTCATCAGGTTTAGGGGAAAAGAATGAAGATGATGAGTGTGCTGAGCTCAACAACACCACATGGCGGCAGTACCGCCAGCAGGATGCTAAACTGCAGATCCAGTACCTTCTGCTGACCAGGAAAAACATTGACTGTGCACAACAGTTCAACCAGGAGTCTCTTACCAAGACTTCTTACTTCAACACCTCCCGCCCTACAAAGGTCATAATCCACGGATACAGGTGAGAAGTAAACTCCTTAAAAACCAGTTTTGGTGGCCTACTCAGTCTGAATTAAAAAAAACAGAAAAACAGCAAGTAATCTTGATTTATCTATATTTCAGTATTTGTGGAAATGGCAATCTTTTGGTTTCTTTTTTACTGTTGGTCAAATCTAAAAGTTCATGGTGAATTATGAAAGGGTAGAGCCGTTCTTATTTTTAGCTTTGCATTCACATGTTCATAATGAAACAGGAAGTCTCAAAGACCTGGAAAATGGCATGGTTCTTTGGCTCAAAACTCAGATGAGTCATTTTCTAAAAGTCTGAACTAAATTAAAGTTAGTTAAAAACCATTGGCTCAAGCTCAGGGGGCAGAAATGTTAATATACATGTTAGCTTACAACTCTGAATTCTTGTTTGGCATTCTTACTTTGCTTGAGGAGAAGACAAAAAAAAACTTTATTTCAATAGATGACACAGCTCAATAAGGCTTGTATACAAAGAAGGCAAATAAGTTTATAGCTAGCTAGTTTTAATTTTCTACTCTTGTCCCAAGTTGGGTTTTTACATAATCAGTATATCAGAACAACAAAAAAAAAATTTTGTATGATGTTATTCCTTTATTTTGTACTTTTTATTTTAAAAGTACAGTGCAGCACAATAAGATACAAGTATACAAATTACAAAGAGCACCATTTGTACACTTAAATACATAGCACAAAACCAGCACACATCATCAACCTACAAATAAAACCCCTGTCAAGATACGAAGAGTAATAGGTACAGCCTTGTTTTTATTTAAGCTAGCCATGAGTTCCCAAAGACCTAAAAAAAGAAGCTATCAAACCAAAATCAAAACAAGATAACGAGTCCAAAAAAAGAGTTCAGCTTTTTTTTTTTACTCTTCTCTTTTTCCTAACACTCCATCCTGGCAGGGCTTTGGGTAGTAAGCCGTCCTGGGTGAAGGAACTGGCTCAGGCTCTTCTCAGGGTTCAGGATGTAAACGTGCTGGTGGTGGACTGGGTCTACCGTGCCTCTTTCGCTTACAACCTGGTGGTGGAGAATTACAGGGAGGTAGCTCTGCAGATATCCGTCCTCATCAACCAGCTAAAGGTGAGTAAGACAAACCAGGTGATTGTTGATATTCAAAATAATTTTTTTCTTTTTAATTTCAGAAGTTTCTTATATTTTGACTGCAGCCAATGGTGCAAAAGTTAAGACCCGAAAGTTTTTTTTTTTTTTTTTTTTAAAGGCATTACAATTGTTTATCAGTTCTTACAGTTGTGTGATAAAGTGTTTGCCCCCTTCCTGATTTCTTAATTAATGCATGTTTGTCACATTCAAATGTTTCACATCATCAAACAAATTCAAATATTAGACAAAAATAACACAAGTAAACACAAAATGCAGTTTTTAAATGAAGATTTTTATCAGTAAGGGGCCACCCTTAGCAGAAACAACTGCAATCAAGCATTTGCGATAACTAGCAATGAGTCTTCTACAGCGCTGTGGAGGAATTTTGTTCCACTCATCTTTGCAGAATTGTTGTAATTCAGCCACATTGGAGGGTTTTCCAGCATGAACCGTCTTTTTAAGGTCATGCCACAGCACACCTCAGTCAGATACAAGTGGGGACTTTGACTAGACCACTCCAAAGTCATCATTTTGTTGTTCTTAAGCCATTCAGAGGTGGACTTGCTGGTGTGTTTTGGATCATTGTCCTCTTACAGAACCCAAGTCCGCTTCAGCTTGAGGTCATCAACAGATGGCCGGACATTCTCCTTCAGGATTTTTTGGTAGACAGCAGAATTCATGGTTCCATTTACCACAGCAAGTCTTCCAGGTCCTGAAGCAGCAAAACAGCCCCAGACCATCACACTACCACCACCATATTTTACTGTTGGTACAATGTTCCTTTTCTGAAATGCTGTTACTTTTACACCAGATGTAATGGGACCTACACCTTCCAAGAAGTTCAACTTTTGTCTCGTCAGTCCACAGAGTATTTTCCCAAAAGTCTTGGGGATCATCAAGATGCTTTCTGGCAAAACTGAGATGAGCCTTTATGTTTTTTTGCTCAGCAGTGGTTTTGGTCTTGGAACTCTGCCATGCAGGCCATTTTTGCCCAGTCTCTTTGTCATGGTGGAGTCTTGAACACTGACCTTAATTGAGGCAAGTGAGGCCTGCAGTTCTTTGGATGTTGTTCTGGGGTCTTTTGTGACCTCTTGGATGAGTCGTCGCTGTGCTCTTGGGTAATTTTGGTCAGCCGGCCACTCCTGGGAAGGTTCACCACTGTTCCATGTTTTCACCATTTGTGGATAATGGCTTTTTAAGTGATTTTAATGCCTTTTTAAGTGATTTCTTGATTGAGAACAGGTGTGGCAGTAATCCAGCCTGGGTGTGGCCAGAGAAATTGAGCTTAGCTTACCAAAGATGTGATAAACCACAGTTTATTCTGGTTTTAACGGGGGGGGGGGGGGGGCAAATCACCTTTTCACACAGGGCCATGGAGGTTTGGATTTTTTTTCCCCCTTACTAATAAAAATCATCATTTACAACTGCATTTTGTGTTTACTTGTTATCTTTGTCTCACATTTAAATTTATTTAATGATCTGAAACATATGAAACGATCTGAAACAAGTGTGACAAATATGCAAAAAAGTAAGAAATCAGGAAGGGGCAAATACCTTCTCACACAACTGTATATTGTCAAGTGATGAGGGATTATTAAAATAAATATCTTAAGAGGTTTAATGGAAATAGTGGGAAGGCTTGCATTCCTTTTGATCAGAGGTTTTTGTTTGTTTGTTGTTTGTTTTTTTATAATAAAGATGTTCGTCTAATTTTTTTGGAAAGGACCAGGCCAAACATCTTATTTTAGGTCAAGAAGTTTGCAATGATATTAGGACAAATCAGTCAGGGTGATGTTCTTATGTTGAAACTGAATTATATTAGTTGGGGAATATTTTCTGGGGCTTGCATAATAACTCATATGTGGTTTGATCCAAAAAAGTATTGTTATTCTCCATAGAATGGGTGCTGCAGTGACCACACCAAGGCACTGATTAACTAAAGGCTTGCGGGTGCGCAAACATGATAGAATACAAAAACATATTGCAGTTTATTTACAAACCACACACTGAGGATTGCACCTGTTAAACAGGCTAAATAATGCTCCCGATCCATTTAGCACATTTGTGATGAGTATGAAATTAAATTAAAGACAGGGTAGGGGATCTTGGAAAAATGGTTCGAGCAGGCTAAATTTACAGCTAAAATATACACACACCCCAAAACCACACCTGCAGAGCACAGGAACGCGTCTGCGATAGTTATCAGCGAACATAACCGAGAACAGCCGAGTGGCTGGCTTGTTAGCTTCCCATTAAACAGCAGAGGAACCACGTTTCCTAAAAGTGATAATTATCTCACCTCCAACTTTTTCTGCGGCGTAAAACATCCTCACTGCAAACACCAACACCTCCATGACTTGATTATCATCCGTTTTTTCTTTTTAAGAGCAACCAGCGGCATAGATGAGAGCAGCGAGCAGCCATGTTGGTCTCGGTTCGTCTGCAGTGTGAGACACTCACGGCAAATTGCGAGCGTGAGTGTCGCGCAAGGAAGGTGAATTTCCAATGAAATTCATTTCATTGGAAGGGGTTTTTCCAGTTCTGTATGTTCCACAGGTGATTATTTTTTAAAAATTTTTGTGTCAGAACATTTAGTTAATTGTCTGCAATCGGGGTGTGAAGAAGACTTTAAGCAATATAGTAAAAAAATGCTCCTGGAAAACATCATCCACCCTGTCTTTAAATGAAAATTAAATGAAAAATACTTTATTAATCCCAGGAGGGAAATTCAATCGTAGTACTTTTTTTCCTTTAAATATGGTCATTTCTGCTAGAACACACCAAACTTTGGGAGGAAAATGTGCAAATTGTACAATAAATCACTAAAGTCAATTTAAATTAATGTTACCCCCACTTTATATTCATCAAGGATATTTGGAAATTAATCAATGTTTCAATTTTGCAAGTAAAAGGAACATTTTCTGTTTTTATTGCACTACCTTATTTAAATGGTATTTTATTTAGTGTTCCTGTTTCTTCAGTTTTATTTTATATTATTTTCTACTTGAAAGGAAATCTTGAGAACATGCAAGCAGCCTCTGTGAGACTGATTTGTGAAATTGACTGAGATACAAGGGGTGCCAGCTAAAATCCTGCTTAGGGCACTAAATTGGTCAGGGCCGGCACTGGCAGACATGCTTCATTGGTTCAAAACTATTTCTCATGACCATTGAAGGCAACACATCTATTTGTCATTTTTTAGTAACAGTCAGCACTGCAAACATCCTCTTCAACAAAGGTTTATTCTAGACAACAAACAAAACATGTGCATCCATTGTTGCTTTATGGTAATTAAACCTGACATTAATTATGTCTTTCTATTTTCTCCTTTTTGCCAAGGTCACATTTTTATTGTTGACACACACAGTACAGTGTACAGTACAGCACTCTGGAGCTGCTGGTATTGTGCCACAGAGCGCGCAGCTCATGTGTAATAGATGTCAGACCACATTTAACAGCAACTCTCTATCATGTCCTTATAAACTGGTCTCTTCTGAGGTTCCGCAGAGATACCTGTTGCAGTATATTAATTTTATACATATTATATTTTTTATCATTTGATATTTTTATTTGCTTCTTCCCCTAATACCTACATTTCCATTGGGTCAAATTTCCTTTTGTGCTTTCTTCTCTCCAAACTCACCATGCTGCAAACCAAAGAACATGCAAAACCCCTATTTAAACAGGGTGTTTCCAACACATTTATATCTGCGGCCATTTACACAATCACTCTGAGTGAACCACCTGCAAACCGTGGTTCATCACCATGCACAAAATCCTAGATTGTACAGGCAAATTGCTACATTCTACTTGAAATCTGAGCTGATCCAATCCAGCCCCAAGAGAATAAATGCGCATTCAGAAAGCATAGTCAGCAAGTCTTGGTTTATTTGGGGACTTGGCTCGGCTGGGGGTGGGGGTGGTCTTCCGGACTGTGATCGCATTCATGTTGCACCATCGCCAAACTGGCCAAACCTTTTGAATAATGTTCCCAAAGGTGGCGCTGCATTTAGATTCATTGTAGGCGAGGACAAGACATAGAATAAACAAGAAGGCTCTCACAGCTTCTGTTTCCTCCACAAAACGACATTATTTTTGTGCATACTTACAAGGAGCTGGGATATGCTTTCATCAGACCAAATATAGATTAAAGCTTTAACTTCCTCGTAACTCCATGTCTGACCACGAGCCATCTTTATAAGTACTGCAGTCCCACACGTGCGTTTGTTGTCATAGCGTTTACCCACAATGCCAATGCAATCTGTAGTCCACTTCTGTACTTGGTCCACTTGAATCAGACTGAGACCTGTGTTTGTAGGCAGACTGAGTCCATTTGCGCATTTGCAACTCCCCCAAACCAAGTGGACTTTCCGAGCAAACGGACTCTGATGTGAATCAAAAAAAAAGCTTTGTGAGTGAATGCGCCCTAAAATACAATCCCAAAGTGAAATAAAACTAATAGGTGAAAGTCACATCTTCTGAAATATCTACAGCTTGTGTTTCCCTGAAGGAAATCACTAAATATAAATGTTACAAACTGCAAACAGAAACCACAGGGACCTGAAGCACTTCTACAACAATCTGTACAGAAATGAGGAAAAAGTTAAACTCTTTGGCAAAAATGTTCTTTGCTGTGTATAGAGACAAAAAGGTCAGCACACCAACACCAAAACATCACCTCGACTGTTACAGTGGGAGCATCATGGTTTGGGGTTGATATGCAACTTTCAAGCTGGGGTATCTTGCAGTCATTACAAGTGACTGTAACAGGAGTTTGCCAGAGCTGTCTTCTATGACCAGAAGCCTGAAAAAGGTTGGGTAGTCCACACAGGTGCTCTAAGTAAACAATACTGTATACAAACAGGGTGTAATTTAACAAGACAGTGGTTGAAAAGTAAGACAACTCCCATTTTCAAAAATCCAAGCAGTCCTACTTCACGAGGTATCATGAATCTGGTGTGACAATTTCCCAAAATTTGAATGTTAAGATGGATTTAAGAAGACCAATATTGTGCCTGTTTTTCCAACAGAACCATGGGTGCAAGCCAGAGTCCTTCCACTTTATTGGAGTCAGTCTTGGAGCTCATGTTGCTGGTTTTGTGGGGACTCTGTTTGAAGGAAAAATAGGAAGAATCACAGGTGAGTGTAGAACAGGGAAAAAACGTTTTTTCATTTGCTGTTTTCCCTCCAGTCCAACTTAGTTCAAAAATTCCTTACTGGATGCATCACAGAACCACAAAGGAGAGTTTTTGCAGTCTTGTTGATTAGTGGGAAAACCAAAATGCCTTTATTTCTGCTGCTACACCTGGAGAAACAGAGGTTACAGCAACAGACAAGACAATGAACGACTCCACAAGTCCCTCACAGAGCTGCAGTGTTATACTGGAAAATTAGCAAGGCTCTTCAAAGCACAAAAGCACTTGGATTAGAGACACTCTGGGGTCCTGTGGAGAGGCTCAGTCTCCTCATTCAACAACACATCACCCAAAACAATACCCCACTGTTCACTTGTTAATATAGGGCCTTGTTTGTCTAATTGGGGAGGCTTGTATGAGGTTCAGTGTGCGTTTTAGAGGCTTCACAAACATTGGCTGGAACAAGTTTGGAAAAGCCATCACAAAGCTTAAATATCTAAACATTTCAAACTCTGAAACACACAAGACTCCAAAAATGTTGGAACATTTCTAAACTTTAGTTAACTTGTATGCGTTTGTGTTTGCTTACTCTTGAGTTCTCATGGAGGTTAGACATATTTACGGAAGTATTTAGCAAATATTTCACAAAAGATTCCGTACTTTGATCATCAGAGTTTAGAAAGAAAATGACTCTCCTGTTTTAGAAGTTGCAAATATTTATAGTGCTCAGACTGAGTTTTCCTCCTTGTGTTTCAGGTCTTGACCCCGCTGGACCCATGTTTAAAGGAGCAGACACTTATGACCGCTTGGACCCTTCGGATGCTCAGTTTGTTGATGCTATCCACACAGATTCTGACTGTGAGAAAGCTTTATCTTCCTGTGATGACTGTTTTATTTTTGCCACCACACTGCTGTCTGAGTTTGCTTGATGAGTAGCTAAAGAGGCCTTATGCTGGATTTATAGTTGTGCGACATCTGCGTCCAGTTGGGTCTGCGTACCTGATGCAGAGGCAGTGTATGCTTTTACTCGAGCATAGGGTTACAGCGTCATGCTGCAGTTTTTTTTCCAGATCTGCAGGCGACAACAAGGTTTTTAATGACCAGGGGTCTCATTTATAAAACTTTGTGTAGGATCTTTACTAAAAGTGTACGTACGCCCAAAACCAAAAGTTTGCGTACGCCAAAAAATATTCAGATTTATAAAACCGTGCGCACGCACAGATTCAAGCAATTTCCCCTTTATAAATCACACTCTTCCTGGAAGTTTGCGCAGGTGAATTTGGCTCATATTCCGCCTCCTACACGCCCACATTCTACCATAGAGGAGCAAAGCACCTCATGGATGTTTCTGCATATAAATGAGCCAGCTGATCTGAGGCATTTAAAACTGAATTGTGGCGATCGAAAACAGATTTAAACGTAATTTCGTGGAGACGGAAGTGGAGGTGCTTGTTAGTGAAGTGGAGCCTCACAAAATCATTTTATTTGGGCGTCACAGGAAACACAGATAAACGTAAGTCTGCTGAGTGACAGCAGGTTGTTGTGGCGGTGATGATGTGACGGAGGTCTGTTCCAGAAGTCGCTGTGGAGGAAACGCCGTGTCAGAGCGACTGTATTCAGAACACAGAACACCTGTTTGGTGTGGTGCAGCGCGATTCCCCCTCACGTGCCCTCCCCTCGCCTGTAAACACCTCCGCCGGTCTTTGCTGAGGTTGATGGCTCCACAACGGAGTGCGCTGTGGTCAGCAGCTGCTGATGCGTCGGGGTGGGCACGGTTTCGGTGGTCAGGGTATCTGGGTCCAGTTCATAGACAAAAGTGCTGCAAAAGTAAATGTGATTATTAGCCGGTCATCATCATGGGCCAGAAAATCCTCATGGTCTCTAAAGACTCTCTCCATCCTGATCCTGCCATTGGCATAGTCTTCAAGCAATGCCAGCGCATTCATTGTAAAGCATTACGCACCAGTGTCACTGCAGTAGGCTATTTATGTTTACTCAGTAATTACAGTAATTGCTATACAGCTTGTCACAATTAATGGAACAATAATCTTTTATTCTTTTACGTTTTGATGTTTTCTCTTCTGCACCCCTGCTGCAATGCTTTTTATGTTTTATGTAAAGCATTATCCTGTACATTAATTTGCTTTATAGATAAACTTGTCATTGCTACATAATTTGAAGATGAACATACACTTCGAACACACTGTGCTGTAAGTCCTGAATGGGTGCTTATGGGTTGTATGGCTTAATTGAGGACCATACGAGGCTCTACAGTCTGATATTAATGGTTAAATGCATGAACGTGGCTTAAGTTCATCATCTCACCAGCGGTGCCGCCAGTTTCCCCGTCTCCAAAATGTTCGTGCGCAAAGTTCAGAATGTGCGCACCGGTGCGCACATTCTCCCGTCAGGTTTGTTTTTATAAATCAGAAACTTTGCGTGGAAAATCACTTACACCACTTTCAAGCCCTGTTTTGTGCGTAAGCAAGCTTTATAAATGAGACCCCAGGAAACTCCATAGAGCAGAGTTTTTTTTTCACCCCAATTGTTCGCTACAGCTGCAGCATTTATTTCCTCTTTTAGAGCAACAGTAGCGGCGACATGCATTTATTCATTCATTCAGCTACGCAAACATCCTGAAGCACGTTACCACACATACCAATCACCAGTGAGTTCTTCCGCGTGTCTGCGTTCGCGTAGCCGGGATGCACATTGGGTCTAGAGAGGGCGTCAGGCCTCCACGGACCTACGTAGAGGCTACAGCAGTTACGCAGACGACGCGCAAGTATAAATCCAGCTTTAGAAAGGATCATTTTTACTGCGGCGGCTTTGATGACGTCACAATTATGCGATACCATAACAAGTAAATGTCTGTAAATAAGGATGAATCACCACAAAAAAAGCCGCTTCGAACTCATGGGGGGGGGGTCCGACTAATGTTTCGTAACAAAACATTGGTGAAATTAAGGAGTTTGTGGCAGATAATGCCTTATTTAGAGGCTGCACATGGTTGCCCCATCACTGCCATTATATCGCACGTACGCCGATCTCGAGTGGATATATGTCATGAAGGAATTTAAGTTGCACCAAAACTGCCTGGGTGAGTAAATTAACATATTTCATGCTAGAAAATAGGTCCAGATTGAAAAAAAACGAAGTTCCCCTTTAACTTAGGCTTTTTTTTCTTCTTAAGTGAAACGATATCCATAAATACATTAATCTAGCCTCGGTCCACATCTCTGCCCACCACCCACTACTCCTCACTGCTAACTTTTGCTCATCACTTGTGTTGCCCTCTCATTTCAAAGGTTCCTTGCTGCACAAAAAAGCTTACAACACACCCCACTAAACTAATCAGAACTGGTTGCCTCAGTCCTCTACATGAAACATACAGGCTCTCTGACCTCTTCTTTCTAAAACTGTAGGTGGTGCTCTGCATAATATTCAAAGCAGAAATGCCCAACGATGAGAATTGAGATAAGCATTTGTCTTGTAACTCATCAAAAAACACCTCATGGACATGTTTTCAAAGTTCTGTGGTTTTTAAGCTGAGGAAGATTTTTGTCAGATACAAATTAACTAAGATGATCAACATAATTCATCATCAACATCAATCAACATATTCAGTGGGAGGCTTCTTCAGGTCCACTCACTGGCAGTTTTAGCCAATTTTGGGGAATGCTGAACTATGCTTAAATTGAATCCTAGCACCCCTAATATTTAAGAGATTATTTTTATGTATAGATTTTCACTAAATGAGCTTTTTTTTTTCTTTTACAAACTTAAAAAAATTTTTTTTATAAAATACTGTATTTTGTTGAAATGTAATATTTTCACAACAAAAATACAGCAACCCCAACCACTCAAGAGGAATTTGATCCCACCCACCTGCATATTTCAAATAGCACCAGTACTAACCTAACTTTGTTTTTAGGATAAATGTTCTAAATGTAAGTTATGAAAACTGTCAGAATCTCCATAACTAAGGATGATAAATTGGGTTTTGGTGGATCTGGTTCACGGCTTAGACACAACACCTGCATGTCCAAAATAAGTTTCTCTCATCAAGATAAAGCTGAATTCAGATTTTTCAATAGCAGCAGTTTCTGGACACTGGATGATAAATACTTAAATCTAAGGTTGAAAATTATCAGAAAATTTGTAAATAAGGAGGAAAAAGTGGGTTTTGGTGGATCTGGTTCACCATTGTAACAAGGTACCACTACATTGGAAATCAGCTTGTATCACAGCTTCTCTCTCAATAAATATTAACAGACTTTCCCAAATAGTGTTTTTCTCATCTTTCACAAATGCGGAAATGAAACTGTTTTAAACTGTCCAAAACAATTAAATCTATCTTGGCTGGCTGGGCAGCTCTCTGGATGCTCAGCACCTCTAAACCTCTGGTCCTAGAATTGCATCTGGGTCCGCTCACTGCAAAAACTCAAATCTTACTAAGAAAATTTTTCTAATTTCTAGTCAGAATATCTCATCACACTCAAAATAAGACAAACTTACCTAAAGAGAAAAATTTCAGTGAGAAAAAATATCTTTTTTATTTTTTTTACTTATTTTAAGAGTGGCCAAGATCTTTTTTGCTTGTAATAAGCCAAAACAAAAAATCTGCTAACGAGCAAAATTTTCTTTGACAAGATTTCTTGAAATAAGATGCATTGTCTTAAAACAAGTTCCTATATTTCACTGAAATGTTTTTCTTTAAGTAAGTTTTTCTTATGTTGAGTGTGATGACATATTTTGACTAGAAATTGGAAAAATATACTGTACTTAGTAAGATTTGAGTTTTTGAAGTGCTGCAAGACAGAGAAGCACAGAAGATCATTCCTGCCAAAAAAATTTCCAAATAATTATGATTGTTATTATTGTTTTTATTATTGAGGGGAAAAAAGGTGTGTGTGCGGGTGTGTGTGTGTGTGTGTGGGGGGGCGTCCTCCTACAATATTGAATTTCCCTTTGGGATAAATGAAGCATTTTTCCATTTTATTAACTTCCAATTTTCAGTTCAAAAACTGCAGTGATAGCAAATATTTGCACAGAAGAATATGATTACATCAAATCCATTTTTTCTAACTTGTGCCTAATCATTCCAAGACGAGCTGTTTTAAATCCCACAACTCCTATAACTGAATTAATTTATAGCATGGAAAAATTAATCAAAGCCCCATAATGTTTATCTAGTTTGTTAAGGAATGTTTGAGGATGGGAGACTTTATAGTTTGAGGCAGCAATCAGATTCTTCTTCAGGTTCCTCCTTTAACTTAATTTTACTGCAAAAGCAAAATGTCAGCGCTAAAGAGGTTTTCTTCTGTGACAGATTTTGGGATCTCCATCCCTGTTGGTCATGTAGACTTCTTCCTGAACGGGGGGAAGGACCAGACCGGATGTGCACGCTCCAGATTTGCCTCAAGTAAGTTTAGAAAAACCCGAAGAGCGAGATGGCTGAGGACAAGTTGATGTTTTTCATGTACAAGTGTGAATTATGTGAAGAATGAATTGACTGAATCCAGTTCAACTTTTGGACAGATTTGAATCTAATTTGGATAGTGGTAGTCTCTGGACATTTGGCTCCCTTAGTGCTCCTGTGTGTTGTCAGTTCTTGTGTACTTTCCAGTGTATGGTTATGTGATTTGTGACCACATGAGGGCACTCCACGTCTACATGAGCGCGCTGAACGGCTCGTGCCCATTAATGGGGATCCCATGTTCCAGTTATGAGGACTTCCTGAAGGGGAACTGTGTGGACTGTGACATCTTTAAGGGAACATGTCCAGTGATAGGTAATAACACACCTGATGGCACATCTAGAATCAGATTTGCAGCGATTTGTGATCTGTTCATCTTCTCTGCGTTTTTATCTCACTTATAGGACTATCTTGAGAAATTAATGAGTTTTGACAATTAGATTGAGATAATTAGATTCCATCAATACAATAACCACTAAAGAATAAATATACAAAATGGATAACTTGTGTTTTTTGTTTCTGTTAATTGTCAGTTACACCTGTAAATTCAACATCAGGTTGCACTCAGCCTGCATGTCTGGTTTTGACACAAAGCACCTTCTGGCAGCTTCTTATCTCTATAACCTCCGATACATGATGAGACCTTTTTTTTTCTGTGACATATGTATAAAAGTCTATAACGTGACTCTCACTCACCATGCTTGTGTCTGTTTCAGGTTTATCAGAAAATAGTGGGATACGCATGTCACCAATTCCCAAAGAGCAGAAACTGTTCCTTCTCACAACTTCTTCAATACCTTTCTGCAGTGAGTGTTGTGGTGTTGCATCACTGTGCAAAAGACTGGAGCCATGCCTTTTTATTCAATTAGGAACATACGTATATAGCACAGTGTACTTAAACATGCAAGTATGAATGGATATTAAACACGTAAGGCAAAAACAGAGTTTGTAAAAGTCTAACAAACTTGAAAGTCAATATTTGGTCTAAGAAGTTTTATTTTTCTGCACAGTTTGAACCCTAGACAGGTTTTCATGTAATTTCTCTAAGCAGTCTTCAGGAATACTTCTCCTGACTTCTTCCAAAGCTCTTCTTTAAATGGTGGTTGCCTTCTGTTCTGCTCTCTGTCCTGATGATCCCACACAGCTTCAGCAATGTTGCAGTCTTACTTCTAAGGAGGATCATCCCTCCATGAAACCTGCCTCCACCAATTTTCAGACATTTTCTTGTATCATGTGGCATACTATGGTCTTCTCTCCCTACTTCCCCTCCTTTAGAATAGCTTCTTGACTGCCACCCTGTCATGGAGATCCTTTCTGACAAAGATTCGGCTAACGGACTGACTGAAGGTCCAGGTGGATTTCTCACTTCCTGTGTTAGGTCTTTGCTGGATTTGTTCTTATTTTTAAAGAACATCACTTGATATAGTGTTCATCTGCTGCACCGTATTTTCTAGACTATGAGTCGCTCCAGAGTATAAGTTGCATCAGTCACAAAATGCGTTATGAAGAGGAAAAGAACATATACAGTATAAATCACACTGCACTGTAAGTTGCCTTATTTATTTAAAATAATGCGATTTTGGGAATTTTCCTATCCTGTTACTGCTCAATTTCCCCAATCAATCCAATTAAAAAAGTTAATTTCTGTAAATGATCATAAACATCATAATTAAGAAGGATAAACATGTTTTTTGAGTACTTGTTCCACCCAAGGGGCAAACTCCGCTGGAAAAGTGTGAAACCAGGAAGTGAAGTTTTTAGTTGTAATTCTTTCTTCATCCGCTAGGGGCTGGCTCTAACAGAGCAAATCCCCACAGACTCACATGTTAAAAACACCAACTTCACAGCAGAAATAAACATGTTTACAGCCTTTTTCAAAAATTATTTTAGGTTGTGAGGGGGTTGAACTTTTTTTTTTTTTTTTTTTGTTTTTTTTTTTTTTTTTTGTTTTGTTTTTTTCTGTTTTTTTTTTTCTTTTTTTTTTTTTTTTTTTTTTTTTTTTTTTTTTTTTTTTTTTTTTCCTTTCATTTTTTTGTTTGGGGATGAGGTTTAGTTTATGATTAATGTTAGATTTTTATGGAGAGAAGGATGGGAGAGGAGGAGAGAAATATCTTATCCTTTCTTTTTCTTTTCATCTCTTTATCCTTCTCTTTGTTTTTAAATTCTATTCCCTGAGGTTTATTCTTATTTTTCAATTACTCCATTAGGTTATTGTCTCTCATCTCATTGTACTTTTCCATTTTTAATATTTTTCGTGTTCTTCTGTATCAGTTTCTTGCCTCCTCTTAGGACCCCCGCTCCCTCCCCCCCCCCCCCCCCCCCCCGCCCCCCCCCATCCCCCCCCCCCCCCCTCCCCCATGCTTCCTTTCCCCAAGGTGCCACGGCCCCCCTGCCCCTGGGTCCCAGGCCCCAGCCCCGCCCTCCCCCCCCCTTCCCCCGGCGCCCCCCGTCCCGGGGCGGGTTGCCCCGGCCCGCCCCGCCACCCCCCCCCCCCCCCCCCCCCCCGGTCCCACACGGGCCCCCCCCCCCCCCCCCCCCGCCCCCCCCCCCCCCCCTCCCCCCCCCCCCCCCCTCTCCGCCCCCCTCCCCCCCCCCCCCCCCCTCCCCCCCCTCCCCCCCCCCTCCTCCCTAGTTATCTTCCTTCCTTCGCCCTATATATACATCATCCCCTCCCCCCCCCCCCCCCCCCCCCCTCCCCCCCCCCTCCCCCCCCTTCCCTTTCCCCCCCCATTCCCATTATAAGATATCCTCCCCCCCCCCCCCCCCCCGTTTTATAACTCATCTGTTTAGACATTATTTAATCTTGAAATTACACATAATTAGGGGCGTGTCTTTTTGATTGACATGTGGCAGACCAGAAGCTGGCCTGCCCACCGGTGGCCATCTATTGTCTCCTTGTTTGCTCTCGGTAAGGTCTCAGTCTGCAGCAAAGTAGCAAAATGGTGGTTTTTAGTCAGTTAATAGCAAGTCCAAACATGCCTTACCTTTATCCTGCCGCTTGTGAAGCTAATCTTTGTTAGCTCCTGTTAGTTTCCAGTTAGCTAAGTTTGCATTTAGCCCAGAGTACGTTGGCTGTCAATCATTTGCCCTGCGGCCGCGCTGTGCCCATTTCAGTAATTTCTGGTAGTGACGACACACGTGACACGGCAAGATGGCGACGGTGGGACACGCCCACCTGGCTTCACTTTGCTCTATTCAAATGTAACTGGATACTACGTCCGTCTCTATTAACACTCTATGGTTCCACCACACAAGCAATAGATGTCCAAAATGAACTCTCCTCACTGAGTTAAGGCTGTTTTGGGATTTTTGCCCTTGGAGCAGAACATAGTTGTCCCAAGCCTAAAGCGCCCTCTTATGACATCAGATGGTAATGTTTACTCAGCTCATGTCAGTCAGAATAAATCAACTCTTTAAAACATTTTAAATTGTGTATATTTTGATATATAAATTGCCCTGGACTATTCAGTCGCAGGAGCAGTCAAACAAAAAAAAAAGTGTTGTTTATAGTCCTGAAAATGCTATATATAGTTTTCCAAGACCTTCATTTGTCCCCTTTTGTCAAGTTTTTAAGGACACACTGCACATTATGCTGAGATATGCCCAGATTTTTGCAATTAAGTCCTTGGGAATCCCCTTGTTGCTGCAAAAATACTATTTCGTGCCTTAAAAACTGTGTGAACTAAGTGTCTAAAGATACATTTAAAGAAGGGTTCTTTGCAAATAGTTCTGTTATATATAGATACACCATTGATTCATCATTTGAGTTAGCAACCTTTTATCCTTGAATAAAAAAGGTTGCACCTTATAATAATAACAATAAGGTACAAGGACTGCATTAATAAATGGGTGGCCTTCAGAAAGCATAGAGATGTATTGCTCAAGACCACAAGTCTGCTTCCTGGAAGAAAAACATGCAGTAGTCAAACTGTAAACAGAAACTGTTCTCCATAAAGTGTCCACGACATGCAGTTTACATGCAAGCAGGCAGGTATGGATATGGCGGCAGTGGCTCAGGTGGCAGAGCAGGTCATCCAATGACCAAATAACACCCCCCAGTCATCTGTTGTTGTGTCCTTGGGCAAGTCACTTCACCCTCCTTTCCTCCAGTGAGAGTTTTGCATGTGTATGGATATTTTGGTGGTGAACGGAGGGGCCGTTGCCATGCACTGGCTGACATAGTTCTGTCAGTGTGCCCCAAGGCATCTCTGGCTACCAAGTAAAATGCAAAGTGAATGAATAATGGTTCCAATGTGAGCACTTTGAGTCAGCAAAAAAAAAAAAAAAAACGCAATATAAATCAAATCCATTATTATGATAACATTGAAAGAATATGCAACTTCTACCGGTAATAATGGCAACTGCATTTGAAGGGTAAAAATGGCATCTATGATGGTGATGATGGCATTGTAAAAAGAATATATTGAATTTTTTGGCCCCAAACCATTTTCTAACCCAAACCAAGCGATGTAACAGCCTAAAGTCAACCAGAAAATCCCAGTTTCCTGGCTGTGTGTTTACATGTAACACTAGAAACCAGTAAATGGGAATAAATAAGATAAGGATTGTATTGTGAAGAGTTTTTTTTTTCTTTTTACCCTAACTGAAGTCATTTCCTATCCAAACCCAAACAAGACATGAGAGGGGAACTTTAATAAAAGAGTCCCTATAGATTGTATCTGTGTCTCAGCCTACAAAACTTTACCAAACAGCTGCGAAACGTCTCGATTGATTCAAAGCTAAAATATGTCAACTCTCTGTTAAAGTCACAAAAACAATAAGTTGCCTTATAACTCTATATGAAATTCAAATGAAACCTTTCCAAGATATTTTTCTGATGTTTCTCTCATCAGCTCATCACATCCTGCTGGAGCTGGAGGTTTTGCCCCTGGATAAGAGTGCTGAGGTGGAGGTGACACTGATGACCGAGAACCTGGGAACAGAGCACCGACTCAGACTGTGAGTGCCACATAACTGATGGTTTTTTAAGTATCTAGCTGTTCAGAGTACCAAAAAGAATTCACTGATCTCACTTTTTAATGTCACTGTAGGCTAAGGCTCTTTGGCTCAGCCCGTGGGCCAAATCTTATTTTAAACTGGCCCATTGCTCATTTAGCAAAAAAGGGAGAATTATAGATTAACAGCGTCCTTCAATCAGTTTGTTCTGGGTTACTCATTAACACAGCTGATGCATCTATAAGGAGCTCCTCATTTCAAGCTAGCAGCTTTATCTGATGCCATCATGATATTCCTTCCTTTACTTGACAAACAAAACCCAGAAAAAATCAAGGGTAACAGTGTGAAGAGAAGAAAATTCAGGAAGTATCCATGTATTTGATCTGCCTCATGGTGATGGATGGACTCTGTTACAAATGCATTTCTAGACAAAGTGTTCATCTTTCATTTGGTTGGTTGGTTGGTTCATTATTACAGAAGAAAAAGAAGAGTTTTGATATCACATAACTATGGTTCAAAAACTTGTCTTTTTTCCTCTTTTTTTTATGTATGTATTTACTTTTCAAGGTCATCGGTAGCCTGCCTCTATAGTCTCATATTCATGTTCCTAAAGAAGACATTGTTTGATTTACAATATAGAAATAAAGTAGAATAAAGAAGAGCAAAGACAAATCTTCCTTTGGGATAATTAGGATAATTCTTTCTTGCTGAAATACTGCTGAATATGTCCTCTTAGACATCTAAATCAACACAAGCACACACAAATGATGTGCTTGGATAAAAATGCATATAAAGATTTAACTAGTCTGTGTTGCTTGTGACAGCTTTATTGAAGGATCTAAATCTAAATCAGTTCATAAGGAAACTGGAACAAAAATACTCAGATTCTTTATATTCAGCAGTGGCCCCATGTCTGAGGATGTAAGCAAATTCTTTGCCTGCATATTTTCATTTGGAAAAAAAAAAGTAAGTTTCTATTTTAAGAGGAGAGTAGCTTCAGCCAGGTGCAGAAAACTGTAGCTGAAATGTTGAGAAAGCAAAAATCTCTTTGCACAAGATGACAGAGTCCAAAAGAAACCAATAAATGTTTTTAAACCATATCAGAAATTAATCTAGTTTTCAAGGTGGTCTGGATACCTTTTTTTTTTTTTTACACTTTTCTAGATTTTAAATTTGTGTGAAAGAAACTGTACATCTAGTTTATTTATTTTAAAGAAAATGTTAAAAAGTCAAAGCAGAAAATTGGCTGTTATAGTTTTGTTGATAAGCACAGAACCCAGATAATGACAGAAAAGGAAAAAAAAATAACACAAGAAAACCTCAAACACAACACTGCAGAAATAATGTGACATTTCATGAAATCAATGAAAACATTTCCAACAATAAAACAGAGGAAAAATCACATCCAAACATTCAGAAAACATACATACATCTTCTACCTGCTTAGTCCAATCACAGGACCAACACTTACTCCAAGGAACAATTTAGAAACACCATTTAACCTAACAAATGTGTTTTTAGACTGTGGGAGGACGCTTGAGTGTGCACAGAAAACCTATATGTTAATAAGTCATTGTGCAGAACTGGAAAGCAAGCTGTTGGATCTATTTTATTTGAATCAGGTGTGTTGGAACAGGGAAGCATCTAAAACCTGCTGAACAATGGCCTTTGAAGACCTGAGTTTGAGATTCCTGCTCTGAAGCATTGTGTCCGTCATGTCTGTGCTGCGCCAAGCCAAAGTCAGCTTTATTGTCAATCCACTACATGTACATAAATATAGAGGGTCGAAATTGTGTTTCCTTCTCTACCCATAGTGTAAAAGTATTATGATAAAGAATAAAGGAATAAAAAATACAGGAAAAAAACTGACAATGCTACTTTCATGCATGTTTGTTTCTTGCAGTCACAAAGATACAACGGTGTACAGGACAGTGCTGGCTCACCCAACTCCTGCATGTGAGATCGACTCCATCAGGCTGAAAAATACGGGGGCTCGCTTCTACAGACAGGCAGATATCCACGTCAAGTCTGTGTGTGTCTCAGAGCTCCCTTCCCTCAGGTTTGTATGCACGCATTATAACATGGATTTAAAAACAAACATCTTTTGCAAGGATTAATGAAAAGACATTGAAAAAGGGGCTTATTAACCTTTTGCTTGGATCAAAATAAGCTAGGTCAAAGCTAAATTACTTCAGTTGGTTAGAGTCTTTCTCATTTGTTTGTATAATTTTGTGGGTAAATTAAAGCTCTTTTAATAAAATCTTTTTTTTAATATACTCACCAATATTGCATTTGCTAAGCAAGAACCCAACATAAAAAATTGAGTTGAGCTCATTTTAACAAAAAATAAATAAATAATAAAAATGATAATGATAACAGCTTCACTCTTAAGGATGCCCTAGCAATCTTTATGATAGGGACAACATGGTTTCTATGAAAAAAATTGTCTAGGCGAGTTTGTTTCCACCAAACACTTGGTGCAGAAATGCTATAATAAAAAACAGTGTCATAGGCTTCCAAGCTTTTCCATGCTTTCATCTGCTTGACCCATACAGTGCACCAGATAGTTTGAGATGTGGGGGAACTGAACTGCTGGGTGTTTTTCCAATTAAAAGCAAAAATATTTCTTGATATATGATATGCCATCACGTAACTCAGCTTTTTTAAGTATCTAGAGCAGGGGTTTCCAGCTCCAGTCCTTGAGGCCCACAATCCTGCAGGTTTTCTAGGCCGCCTGCTTCAACACATCTGATCAAATTAATGAGTCATTGTGAAGAACTTCATAGGCTGTTGGATTCATTTAATTTGAGTTAAGTGTGTTGCAGCAGGAAGGGGAAGAAAAACCTGCAGGACAGCAGAAGAGGATGAATTCAAACTTTGAAAGCACCCAGACAATGTCTCACATCTTCCCTCTGCAACAATAACCAGCTTGGTTTGTTTGACTAAGACTTTGGTCTGCAGCCATACATGAACCGGCATAAGTCCTGTGACTGAAGACAAACAACATTTATTAGTCTTTTTATTTAAAGAGTGTGATATTTTAGTCTTATTTATGTTTGTTTGTCTTCCAGGAATGAGGAGCCGCTGTGTGTGAATAACATAAATGTCAGACGAGGCGCTCCATGGTCACACGACTTTGTGCAGGTCTGTGGAGTCTTCTGAAGAGAAAAATCTGACTCAGTTAAAAGACTCTGGGGGAAAAAGAAGAGAAGACAAACACCCTGATGTGATCAAGTATTAAGACACCCACTTGGAATCAGTTTCTCAATTAAACTACATTCTTCGCTGTTTAAAAGAAAAAGATCAAGGAGTTAAATCTTATGGGGCAGAGCCAGAGAAGTACAAAGGGTGTCATCATGGGCTCTTCCCCTCAAATACTGAATAGACGCTGCCCATTCATGCTAGTTGGTCCCTTAAACCTGTCATTTCTAACATTATGACTGAAAAAGTGTAAAATTATAATTTTTTTTTAAATTTGTTTTTAGCTGTCTTGTACATTTGCATTTTGCTAAGTTTGCCTCTTAGCCAATTAATATAAAATATTTTGTGATTTGGTTTTGCATCCCCAAGTCTATAAAATAAGAGCTATAAAATTGTTTTGGATTTTAGGCTTGTTTTGTATTCTCCTGTAAGTACTTAAAAAACGATAAACTGTAATAAACCATGCTTTGATTTGTTTGTCAGTACTTGAAGGTAAAATTTTCAAAAGCAAAATGGGGGGAAAAAAGTGCAGCACAGGCAGTGATTTAGATGATTTACTCAGCAGTTTTACATAATTAAAAGAAAAATGTGGAAAAACATTTGGCTCTAGCAACAATGAAACAAAACGTGGTTTTTTGGGTTGAACATAAATGATGTGAATATAATTTGAACGCTAGTTTTACATAGTCTTGTGATGATAAACACAAAAATGCAGTAAGAAAAAAAAAAAAAAGAGTACATTTTCACTGCACACAAAGAGCTTTATGGAGAAACATTGGCCCCGTTATAAAGACTTCATATGAACATTTATGTTTCTTATTTGCGTCATCAGTCCCTTTTTGTCATTAATAACAGAAAAATAACACAATTCACAGTGTCCATTTGTGTATGACATTCTCTGTTATTATAAAAGCTTTAAAAAACATGGTCTACAGGCATAAGCAGTGTATTCACAGAGAAGAAGAAAGAAAGAGGATGTCTCAGAATAATTTGGAGTCACTTTGAAATTAGAACCACATTTGTGACAGTAGACCAAGATGCCTTCACAAAAATAAATCATGCTGGTCACAACCAAAGTTGAAAGAGAGAATTCTCACAACTTGTAGCTTTTGGGGCTATAATGTTTCAATTAAAACCAAGTTAAATCATTTTTAGAGTTTAAAAGGATGAAAATGCAAACTTCATTACAACCTCCTCCACAATCTCTCATTCGTTCTTTTTTTCCTTTTCATCAAATATATCAGATCTTGCCAATCATTTGCTTTATAACATTTCAACTTTGCTTTTTAACTATGTTACATGAGAAACAAACAGAAAAATCTAAGGCGATGATCACACTGCAGATCTTAAAGCAACACAACATAGGTTTTCCAACCTTAAAAGTCCACGCGTCTGACTTATAGCTAATGATGGCTCACTGACTTCCAAATGCCAGCAACTGGATATCAATACATTGACCCTTTTAAACCAAACATGGTTGATTCATTCAAGAAATGCAAGAGCACATCATCAGAAAAGGTGAGGAAAAGAAAGTGAAAAAGTGACAGGGCAAGAGATGAGATGAAGGTCAACAGCAGACTGATTTTTACTTGATAGCGAGAGCTGAAAGAGACAGGATGAAGGAGGGATACTGACTTGCCACTAAAGTGAGAAAATCTGCCAAATTCAGAAGTGTGACTTTAATGTTTAACTCCAAGTTTTTCCTGAGATTGTTTTTTTTTTTGTACTTGCCTTATATTTTGAATGCGATGAACATTAGAATCCTGAGGTGACCTGAAAGACGTGGCATCACACGCAGCATGGTGTGTTACCATATTCTGCTCTTCTGGTGAAGGAATTTCTACCCCCATCTCTCTTCAGTGGTGTAAAAGTCAGATGAAACGACCATCATGTATCTGATTCAGAACTACTTATGTAAGTGGCCTGGGCATGATTTGAAAAAAAAAAAAATGGATTTGTGCTGTTCAGACTGTCATTTTTTTTTTTTTTTTTTAGCAGATATGGGTTGTTAATGGGCAAAAATAGAGATTATGTGAGAGTGATTCCAACAGAAGCTTTAGTCAAACCTCGTCTGTGAGATGAAAATCTTTTTTCATGTTTAAGTAACATAAAATAAATTTCAAAACACAAAACATTTCAGACACTGAATGTGATGGTAGAGTAAAATGTTGAGGGAAAACAAAACTATATTTCAGATTTAAGGGTGCGACTAACAGTTTATCATACAGTATGTTGGCTACAAAAGTTAACATGCCTGTCTTTGCCACAGAGGTTTCATTTGTGACATCACCTACAGAAAAACAGCCACTAAAAACCAAAATCATTACTTTGTTGATTTACATTGATCTGTTAAGATGTAATCACCTTCCATGCATATTTTCTAACCATAACCTTGCGGTTTTAACTACTAACCATACCTATCCATGAATGGAACTAGAAAAGCATTGGAAATCATGTTTTGATGCTGTCAGATTTAGTTCTCTCTCCTTTTTATAAGTATCATTTGTCCAGATCAACTGTGTCATACTTCTACATCATCCTGTAGTGAGGTGTTGCATGATGTGAGTGGGACGTTAGCTGCACATTTTTAAAGGAAAAAAGTCTAGAAAACATTGTCATTAATTTTTTTTTTTGCCTTTTTTGTCAAACATCATTGTTTTGTGCTGTTTACCACATACAGTAACGTTTGCTCCTTCTGTCAGTAAATCAGACTGCTTTAGTAAAGACATGTTTTCAAAGAGCAACTATAGTACATCCTAGTTTAAAGATTTGTTTAATAATCTTTCACTGAAATAAATATAGCATGTTGTAGAAGAAAAATGTGTGTAGCCTATATAAAAGAATCTCCTGCAATTAGTAAAACTCCAGTCTCTTGGACTCCTGATTCAAAGATATCAACACTTGCAGTTTGAGTAAAACCTGTAATTGGAACAGAAAGCAGAAAAGTTCATTTTCCACAAACAAAAGCAAAGAATATGGACAACAAAGGAGGAGACAGTGTGACATGACAGATTTATACTGAAGATAACAGCGTGTTTCCAGGAGAGACTCTTCTCACAGTTTAGGGGTATCGGTAGGAGCCAGTGGAGCTCGGCCCCTTTGAAATCGAGGTGGTAAATTCCTGTCAGCATCATCTGAGGAGAAGACATAAAAGCCTCAATTAGGGCATTAGATATCTCACAAGAAATCCCCCAACCTTCTGATCAGGAAAAAAAAAAGTCTGAAGAAGAGCAAGTTAGAATACTTTAAAAGTGCTACTTTAGAAAAAACTCATCATTTACTGAACAATAATGACATAATAAATTCGACATGTCAGTTGCAAATGGAACTGCAGATTAGCAAAGCGAACATTTGAAGTAGAATAAACTCTCTAGAGAAAATCTGTTGTGTAAATGGGACACTGTTTAATAAAGATTGATGTTAGTGGTGGACTTGTGTATTATGTATTACTTCCCATGTGATTGGAGATTGAATCTCCAAAAGAATATTATAGAAAAAGCACAGGTAAAAGCAACTCACTGCAAGCCAACTTGCTGAAGTTCAAACTGAACATCAGAATGGGAAGAAAACGGGATTTAAGTGACTTTTAAGTGACTTTTTTATTTATGTATTGTTTTATCAGGGACAAGGCACAGACACATAGAAAACAAAGCACAACTGAAGTTTTGCATAAAGAGAACATTAAGCTAATTTGCAACTTTTGTCCCTGGGTGGGCTTGTCAAAGAGGGAGAGAGAACGGAAGCAAGAAGCAAACACAAAAACCTTTGTAGTATAAACAACATCAATATAAAACAATACATACAAAACTATTAAAGCAGAACTCAGAAACTTTTTCACCTCAATAAATGCTTTTCAGAATCCCTACGATGTTTTGCGATTCGATGTTTCCCCTCCTCCTCGCGGTGTCTCTGGCCTGTAAGCGGCACTAGCAACTCTCTCTGTAGCAGACCCGACACAAATCTTGCAACAACAGAAACTGCTGTACAGCACTCAGGTCCCCTACCCACCGAGCTGCTTCCAGTGCTGTTAGAACCAGAACCAGACTAAAACCAGGTTCTTTAGCCTCCCACCACCTAAACATCGACTCCTGGCTCTCAAAACCAACTCTTTGCTGGACCAGAGTGAAGATCCGTTTCACGTAGTTTGCGCTGCCGGGGCGCTGGGTGAAGCAGCACCGAGTCTCACAGCCAAATAAGCTCAGTTATCATTTGTCATGTCCACAAAAAGTAAATATAAGTTTGTATTCTTACCTGCTACCCGTCAACAACAGATAAAAATATAATCCACAGCATATTTACCCGCAAAACGCGGGTAAAACGTCCCACTGCAGGAAACACAGGACTCTGTTTTGAGCAGCTGCAGAGGGAGACAATCTACTAACGTAGCAAAGTAGCATCAACAAGCTCGTAACAGCTTAGAAATATATTCAGGGATCAAAATAGGGGAAAGACGGGTAGAGAAGACGTCTGTGTGCTGTGGGGTGGAGGGGAAATTGTGACGAAGTAAGCTGAAGTTACTGAGTTCTGCTTTAATAAAACAATATACACCTAATTCCTATCTACCCAAGCTAATCAGCCGGGCTGGTCTGAGTATTTCAGAAGCTGCTGATCAACTGAGAATTTCACACACACACAGGGTTTATGGAGAATGGTCTGAAGAGAAGAAAATAATATCCAGTGAGCAGCAATTGTCTGGACCAGAGTGTCTTGTTGATGTCAGAGGTCAAAGAAGAATGGGCAGACTGGTTGGAGATGATAGAAAGGCAATAGGAACTTAAATAACCACTAGTTCCAACCAAGGTATGCAGAATAGCATCTCTGAACACACAACACGTCCAGCCTTTAGTCAGTTGGGCCTCAGCAACAGAGGACCACACTGGGTGCCACTCCTGTCAGCTAAGAACAAGAAACTGAAGCTACAATTTGCACAGACTCATCAAAACTGGACAATAGAAGATGGAAAAATATTGTCTGGTCTGATGAGTCTCCATTTTAGCTCTACATTCAGATGGTAGGCTCAGAATTTGGTGGAAAAAATAATGAAAGCATGGATTCCTTGCTTTGTATCAAAAGTTCAGGCTGATGGTGGTGGTATAATGGTGTGGGGGAGTTTTCTTGGCCCACTTTGGGCTCCTTAGTACCAACTGATCATGGTTTAAGTACTACAGCCTACCTGAGTATTGTTGCTGACCATGTCCATCCCTTTATGACCACAGTGTAGCATCTTCTGTTGGCTGTTTCCAGCAGGATAATGCACCATGTCACAAACCTCAAGTCATCTCCAATTGCTTTCTGGAACATGACAATGAGTTCACTGTACTGCAATGGCTCCACAGTCACTAGATCTCAGTCCAGAAGAGCAGCTTTGGGATGTGGTGGAACAGGAGGTTCTCATCATGGATGTGCAGCTGACAAATCTGCAGTAACTTGTGTGATGCTACCATATCAATATGGAGCAAAATCTCTTAGGAATGTTTCCAGCACCTTGTTGATTCTGTGTCACCAAGAATCAAGGGGGTCGAACCTGGCACTGGCAACGAAGTGGCCAGCGAGTATATATTCAACAGGAAACTTTATCATTCATAAAATTAGGGCAAAATAATCACCTGTGCTATTTTGGGTTTCTGCACTCTTTGCTGAGTGGGTTTTGGTACATCTGAACTGTGTGCATGTTTGCAAAGAGTTGGAAATGTCACATCGAACACTTACTGCTGAATGTTGGAGTAACTCTGGAAAGAGTTTTGCTGGACAAATACCAACATCAGACAGCTGCCTCAAGTAGCTTTGAATTCCCGATATTTCCCCAGTTACATAACACTGGCCAACAGATGCAAAGAATATCACATTTATGCGTGTACGATTTGGTTTGTACTTTTACATCCAAGCCTGAAATAAAGAGCCGGCTCCATGCTGTGCAGACATATTTGTGCATGTCTATGATTGCTTGTCTACTTGCTTTGAGTCACCAGAGCTGAACTCCTGTTACTACTGAGGGGCAGATTTGACCCACCGCTTCACAGCTGTCCTGCAACCCAAACCAAACACTGACCCCTCTACCCTGCTCTGAAATGTGATCCCCCACCTGCGATTGGACAAGCTGCTGCTAGGATGGAAGGACAGTGGGCGGGGTTAAGTAGGGGTGGGTGGGGGTGCGGATAAGCAGACAGAAAGCCGTACAGTGGGCACGCTGGATTAATAGCGTGGCACTGAATTTTTTGAACATCCCCTAAATTTACAAGCTCTAATCCTTGTCAGATAAGAACACAGCTGCTGTCCAGCCGACGTCACTGCCACTCTGTAACCAGTTGCTGTTCAGAAATACCCCCACAGTTCCCCCCACACACACACTGGGAAAGTACAGCTACACACCATGATGAACCCAAACTGTTTATTTACTGTAAAACTGTTTTTACTGACTTATCTATCCCCTGAGAACCAATTTCACTGCTCTCCCGAACATGACTGTAAGCTTGTTCACAGCAAAGCAACAACTAATGCAAAGCAGCTGACATGGAGGGTACTTTAGTTTTAAAGTATGATTTGTAAATAGGATAATAATCCAGATATATGTAAAGCTGAGGAGGCACAGCAGAGAAGAATTGCAGCTGCCAATAAATGTTAATCTCTGTGCTGAAAATCCTTTTCTGAATCCGTAAATCAGTTAAATCTGAAGTGAGACTTGTTTATAATTTAGAATGTTTAATACAGTGCAGAAATTTCCTCATTTTTCTTTTACGCGAATGCTCAGGAAGATTAAAGAATTTGTGAAAAAGAAACAAAACAACCACTTTGTTTTCCTACTCCACTCACAGTCAAGAATGAAATTTAATCCTGATTTCATTGTTTTGTGTAATGATGGAAGATGTTCTCATATTAATTAAGTAGCAACCCAATAATTCAAAACATCCATTAAAAGTACAAAATTATTGCTGGGGACTATACTAAAGCCAGTACTTTATGTTCTGTTTGTTTCAGGTTTTTATACATATAGCCTACACAAGCTCTAATCCTTGTCAAATAAGAACACAGCTGCCGTCCAGCCGAGGTCACTGCCACTCTGTAATCAGTTGCCACTCAGAAATACCCCTCAAATGTGGTGAAGACTGATAGTTCCTGTGAACCTTCCAGATGTAGACTGGTAAACTGATGTTAGCTCTGGTGGTCAAAAAGCTCCAGAAGGAGGCGTAATAAGTAATATAACAATCTTGAATTCTACTAAAGATCCACAACGTAACTTTTCCACCTTAAAAATATGTTTCTGGGGCGGTGATTAGCTCAGTTGACCCCCCCAAACATTTCCTCAGCGCAGTCGGGGCCCCCCCCCTCTCCCCCCCCGGTTCATTCCCGTCAGGCCCTTTCTCATTCCTCCCCACCCTCCCCCCTCCTCACAACTTTATCCCCCCTCCCCCCCACCCCCCTTAAAAAAAAAAAAAAAAAAAATATGTTTCTAACTCATTTTGATGGCACACCAACATTCATTATGTGCATTTTCAAGCCGTCACTGCCCCGCAGCATCCGAGCTCAGAAACTACACCATGTAAATTTTCCATCCAGGACGCGGCTGTGATGTTGCAGCCGACTATTGGTTGCGCACAGTGTCACTTACTAGCAAACAGATATGAACCAGACATGAACACAGCGGGTGTTTTGAATGCGCACCATGGCGGATTCGGCAAAGAAACGCAAGGAAACATTTCCAGAGGAAGAGAGGAAAAGAAAGAGAGAAAGGGTCAGAACAAGTGAGAAGAAAAGATAAGACTGTCTTTTACTGGCTGGAGCGAGCTGACAGTACAGGTAGAATGCAGGATGGATGCCGGTTTAGCTGTCGATAGGGGTGCATCACCAAGAAAACTGCTAAAAGTGATGTTGTGGGTCTTAAACATCGAGAAACATAGAAATCTCAAAAATTGGGGAGCAAAGGCAGCAGCCTGAGGTAATCAGAGGAACTTGGACTGTGACATCTATCTATCTATCTATCTGTGACAAAGTACCCAAAGAGGGCCCAGGCGGGATTTGATCCCGAGACTCCCAGGTGAGAGTCATGCACATTTACTTGTCAGCCAAAGGGATATCCCTCTGGCCTAGTAGCCAGGGCGCATGATCAATAGGAGGCATAGTGACAGGACCCCAAACTGTCATATTTCTATCCATCTACAGTATAAGGGTGTATTCGCACCAGGATAGTCTGGGGACTATCCTCCGATTGGGCGGAGATTTCTGAAAAACTTTGCACCTTTCTTTGCTATGGTTTGCGTTCAAATTGCAGTAACCAAAGCAGACCAACCCCCTGGTTAAAGCACCATAGTTAAAACAACTGCTCACTAGGGGGCAACGCTCCCCAATACAACCACTAACCAATGATGAAAAAACAGGAAGAAGAAGAAACCGGGACTCCGTGATAAAAGTGGAAATCTTTCTGCTTTTTATGATTAGGCTACTCCATCTCTCATTTTCCAGTTGTTTTTTGTTGTTGTTTTGGCCTCGGCTTCTTCAAACACAAGCTGTTTCCTCTGTTTTCCCTCGATGATCTATCCAACTTCCTTCTACCACTTCTTCTTCTGCTTTATTGCAGTCTGCAAACATCACTTCCATAAGGTGTGCTGGATGTCTACTGTGTGTGCTGGATAGTCCGATAGTCCGTTTGCAAGTGAACCGAGGCCCCTGATTTTCAGGCGGACCAGAGTCCACTTCTTGGTGCACACCAGAGTATGGTTGGTGTTCAGACTGCGCCAAATAAAGTGGACTATCTGTGGAATCGGACCACGGTCCATCTAAAGCGACCAAAACAGCTAGAGTGTGAATGCACCCTAAAAGATGCAAAGAGATCTGTACAAACCTCAGATAATGGTGTTGTTAAAGCAAAACCAACAGAAAAAACACCACCCACACTTGTAGTGGGTAATAGAGACATGGAGGAAGATTATTTCCATACGCTGCCATTTTTAAGAACATGCTGCTGAAAACCTGAATACTCGTGGTGCACTGCCGGTGAGCCACAAGACTCACGTCAAGCATCAACAGGAAGTGTTGCAATGCAGCCTGCATCTGACAGCACAGATCATGGGCAGTCGTCAAGTTCCATATATTAGTTGTCGGTTGAACAATGTACATTTCAGTCTGTGATATTATGTTTAAAAAGCCATACAACAATATAGCTGAAAGGCTACATATAAGTTGTTTTCTGACTATATAAAGCAGGGGTCTCTAACAAGTCACTTGTGAGCTACCAGTAGCTCGCAAGGCACTTTCTAGTGGCGCTCCACTGATGATGATAATACAACACAAATTCAATTTGTCACTTGGGAACAAAACAGTTGAAAAAATTCATCCAATAAAAATGACAGATGGCCCCTTTTGAGATTAATGGTGGAGAATCTGGAGTTTTTCCCCTGAAAATAAGCGCTAGACTTGTGCAAATTAAATCCATCTCGATATGCACCTTTGGGCCTCTACTATTTTGTGGCTGTGACTTTGTTTGCAACTCCCTCTCCCCCTGACTGTATTTTGGTTTTTCCCTTGTTTTAATAAAGATAAGATAAAGATACTTTATTGATCCCCGAGGGAAATTCATGTTTCAGTACAACCCGTCCAAGACACACAAACACAAGAACATTACAAGACAGGATCAGGCAGACCGTGGTCACGCAGCCCCTCACAGGGCGCACCTTTGCAGAAAGAAAACGGTAACATGAGGAAAGATGGGTTGGTGGTAAAAAAGAGGTCTCCGAACTCTCCACTTATGCAGGTGGAGACCTTGGAGACAAAAAAACACACACCAGTACAGAGAAGCACGAACTCGACAGTCACAACATAGACACATGGTGGGCAGGAAGGGCGGGGTTTCCCCAAACAGCAGAGCGAGGACGCAATAGGCACCCGTCAGCTCAGTCTGTCCAGCAGGGCGGGTAAGAAGAAGGACCAGCCGTGCAGTGGGATGTGCGCATCAGTGTCGTGAAAATGTGTGTGCGTAAGCGAGAGACAGCGGCTCACACACAGTCCGTAGATGATAGAGACGGCCTTCAGAGAGTCCCAACTGTTCTCGTGGAGGGGGGGGGTTGCAGAGCCTCACTTCTGCAGTTTCTCCAAGGACATGTGGGAGTTAAGGAGCAGCTGCAAGGCCGCTCCCGGGGACCAGATTAAGATAAGGAGATAGTTTGGGTCCAGGCAGAGGCATGTTTTTTGTCTGCCTGTAAAGTCTTCAGCAGGTCTCAGAGGCGACCAAATCAGCCACATTTGTGTTAATTACCCCCAATCCAAGTCTCCAACTGCTCCAGGTGGAACCCAATATCCTTTATGCTGTCAGACATCGTCCCCAGTTTGCCCCACAGGGCATCCATGCGAGTCAACGTGCACAAAGTTTGAGTCTGAGTGTTGGTAGCTCGGAGAAACAGCTCGGACGGCAGCCTGCCCACAGCTGCCGTCAGCTTCAGAATTTCCCGATGAACCAGGTACCCGACAGCTCCAATCAGCAGGAACCCAGTTATCATAAATCCAAACATGTACAGGTCTTCAGTGTGACCTGCTGGGACCGTCCCGTCCGGACAAGATGCCGCCCCCTGCACCTTGTCTCTGGGTAAAAAAAATATATATTATCCGTTGTGATGAGAGACCCGCCATCCAGATCCATAGTTGAAGTTTTAGGATTTAGGAGAAAAATGCAGAGAGAGGCTCAGAGGAGTGACAGGACAAAGATTGCAGGGAAAACAGGGAGGAAGGGAGCAGAAGAAAGCACGTCTGCACTCGCTGACAGCCGGAAGAAGGAGTGATGCTGTGTTCGGGATGTTTCTGGGCAGAAATTTGCATATTTACCTCCAGCCAATGTCAAAACTAAAGGCGTAGGGCTCTCCGGGGGTAAACTCATCGACTGGAGAGGAAACCAGTCACTCAAATTCTCAAGGAAAAAAAAAAAAACAGCAGCCGAAGCAAAGAAAAGGAAGTACTCCAAGGTGAAAAGAGCTTTTTTATATAGTGCACACTCAAAAACCAGGGTCAATATTGATTTGGCTTTCATCTGTTTCGGAGCTTTGAAGGAGAGGCTTAAACCAAAGAGTGATGCGGCCATTAGCCCGATGGGAGGGGCACTCAGTTTGAATGGTGTTTACAAATAGAACTGGGGGGAAACTCCGGATTCTACCTATAATAAATTATATGTTCGTCAGCTGCCACTCACACATACAGTATGTACTATTTTGCTATAGCCTATGTCACTTGAATGGGATGGGGAGAGTACGGAGGCAGACCAGGTCAGGTAAATGTTGCCTTAAACGCAGGGTGGATGTTTTCCAGGAGCATTTTTACTATATTGCTTTAAGTCTTCTTCACGCCCTGATTGCAGCCAATTAATTAAATATTCTGACGTAGAACTTTAAAAAATGAATCACCTGTGGAACAGACAGGACTGAAAAAACCCATCCAATGAAATAGTAACGGCCAGTGCTTATTGGTTGAATGATTATATGTCCATCAAACTTGACTGCCGTTTGTCCCCCATCCAACCCCCATGTGCACATGCACTCACAACTCACCATGAGCATCTCACAGTGCACATGAACATGGCTGCTCGTTGCTCTTATCTATGCCGCTGTTTGCTCTTTAAATCCACCAAAAAGAAAAAAAAAAAACAGATGTGGATCAAGTCATTGAGGTGTTGCTGTTTGCAGTGTGGATATTTTACACCGCAGAAGAAGCTGGAGGTGAGGGAATTATCACGTTTAGAAATGTGGTTCATCTACTGTTTACTAGCAAGCTAACAAGGTCATCACTCATCTGTTCTCAGCTATCTTCGCTGACAACCATTGGCGCACACGTTCTTGTGCTCTGGAGTTTAAGGTGGGTGTATTTTTTAAAATGTAGCTTGCTCAAACCATTTTTCCAGGATCCCCGACCCTGCCTTTAACATGATTAGCTCTGTGGTGCTTTGACTTGGTAAAAAAATAGCTCACAGAAGATAAAAGGTTGAAGATCCCTGATATAGAGCTTAAACTTGCGATAATCTTAATTTTTATTCCATATTTGTAAAAGGACAGTGGAGGTGCCTACCAGTTTGTATCAGCAGGTGGCATAATTGTACCATTTGGGGGTATTTAACATGAACTTTAACTATTGAATTTTCACAAACTAAAATATTTGCATTATATATCAGAATAAAAAAAAAAACAGCCATGACCGATGCAGGAATGCACTATTTAAATGTGGGGACTTTCTGGAGGAGCAATATTTCCAACAGGATTTACTGAGGTTGTGGGTTCTATACAGTAGCTGCAGTTACTTATTCTCTTCTTTCCCCAGTCTTTCAATACATAATATCTACACAATATGTATTTATGTAAGTCACATAATGTTTTGATTTCAGAGTCACTGCCCAATCTCACTGCACTACAAAGTCAGGTTAGTTAGAACTGTGCAGTGCAAGCTTTCCATGCACACATACCGCCCCCATGCAACGCTTTCCACCCAGGTGAGGTACTTACATGTAGCTTAAGTGGTGACCCAGTGTGTTAGCTCCAGCACCCTGCCCCTCTACCTCAAATAATCCCTCTCACTGCCATAATCCATTAAGGAGCCCGCCACATCAGTAAAGTCCTCCAGGACCAGGCTGGTGGAGTCCTCACCAGAGGGCAGTTCCGGGTCTGTTGCCCAGGGGTGCTGGTAGTCATGCTCAGGAGCCTGAGGCGCATCCGGGACTGTCATCTTTGGTCCTTGTAGATGGGGCTGGAGGGGTTGAGACTGGGCTGGGTCAGACATCTGGTAGGCTGGCGCTGGATCTTGGTTCTGCTGTTCAGTTGGTTGATTCTTGACGATGCCGCCATCACTGCCACTGCCGCCCTCACTGCCCTGAGAAGAGGGGGCCAATACGTGGTAGAGGCTTGGTAGGCGGATGTCCAACAGCACACCGCTCTTTATATAAAGCTTGTTGTTGAGGTTGTAGAGCTTTTCAGCGATGTCGTATCCCAGCATGACAGAAAAGAGGCGGGCGATGTAGCGCTCTTTGGAAATTAGCATGTAAAGGCGGCGGCGACGCCATGAGATGTATCTGGAGTCCTCATCTGCTGTCAGTGTCACCTGGAGAGTAAGCATGAATCAGTAAGAATATGTCAAGGATAAACTGGGCTGTTTGACAACTTGTAGCAAAAGGGATCAAATATGGACATGAAAAACTGAATATCTTCAGCAAAAACAAATTATAAAGAAAATATGTTCAACACATTAAATATGAGTTACATACACAACCCCAGGTTGGGTTGTTTTTACCCTAAAAAGCCTTGGTAACTGGACCAACCCAGCAGTAGTTAAAGACCCACAACGTAACTTTTAGACCTTAAAAATATGCGTTTCTGACTTGTTTTGATGGTACACCAACATTCATTATGCCTATTTTCGAGCTGCCCAGAGGCGTCCCAAGGCTCAGAAACTGCGCTATGTAACTTTTGGATCCAGGACGGGGTCATGGCGTTGCAGCCGACTACTGGTTGCGCACGGGGTCACAGACTAGCAAATGGTTATAATCATAATAATAATACATTTTATTCGAAGGCGCCTTTTCAAAACACCCAAGGACACTGTACAGGCAGATAAAACATTAAAAACAGGAAGTTAAAACAGTAAAAACACAAGCATTAGAGGTACCACAGAAAACAAAACAACAGGAAGTAAAACAGGGAAGAAAACAACATTGAAGTGATGCATATGGACTTAGGTGGAATAAGATATGAACACAACGAGTGTTTTAAATGCATATCATGGAGGATTCGGCAAAGAAACACAAGGAAACATTACCGAAGGAAGAGAGGAAAAGAAAAAGAGGAAGGGATGGAAATGGAGTCAAGTGAAAGACTGTCTTTTACTGGCTGGAGTGAGCTCACAGTACAGGGACGATGCAAGATGGATGCCAGTTTAGCCAAGAGTACCTAACTGCAGTTACAATGACCGACAAGGGCGCCGCCATGCATCCAATCCATACAGGAAGTCTCATGCGGAAGTTAGTCAAATACCGGCAAGAGTATTTATCTGTGGCTTGCAAACAGATGCGTATGGTGTAGTTGGGTGGTTAGGGTTAGGAGAAGGGTCAGGGGTAGGGTTAGATTTTAGTAAGTTACATGAAAAGAAACTTCCGATTACGACTTCTGGCGTGGATTGGATATATGGCGACGTACCGTGACTGCAGTTGGGTCCCTCTCAGTTTAGCCGTCGATAGGGGGCACGTGAGGTAAACTGCTAAAAGTTCCGTTGTGGGTCTTTAATTTGATCCAACAAAATAGGTTGTGCATTTTAATCCAAGATACACATTTAATTCAAATCCCAGGTCTAGTTGATTATTTTTTTATTATTGTTATGATTATTTTTATTATTATCATTACTACTACTACATTACATTAATCCCATGTAGGAAATTTGGTCAGTGCATCTACAGTAACCCATCTCTAGTTGACCACAGAGCCTATCTACTTATGTAAAGTATGTAGAAGAGTAGATGCACTCAGAGACAGAACAACAGCCTGAGTAGCCAGTTCCTAATGTTAATTCTATCTCTGACAGTCTAATAAAGAATTGCCTGGGGTGGTGAGTTTATCTCCTTTTACTGTCCTTCATACTCATGACAATTTTAACATTTGAGCTAAACATAATTTTTCAACATCTTTGGCTAAATGAGAACATAACTCAAATTTATAGGATAACTAGAAAAGCACTCGAAGAGTGCAGACCTCCGCTCGACTCCCTTATTATTGTGTGTTCTGGATCATAGTACCCTGAATTTTCTCTGGATCTGGATCAACTTTCGAAACATTATAGAATTAATTAAGATCCTTTCTTGTAATCTTTTTTTTTTTTTTTACCAAACACTCTGGGCATTTGTATGGAGTTATATGGAAAGATTCCAAAAAATTGGTCTATTAGGGTGATGTTTATTCAAGACTGTTTAGGCGTTGGTAAGGAGGTTTGATGTTCACCATGGGGTGTCGGTCAGATCACACAGGACTTGCTTGTACAGTTAACTGTCTTTACTGGTCACTCTTAATCACAACAGCACAGTAATGCAACAACAACTGGCTTACAGGTGAGAAATTCCTGAGCTAGTTAAGGTGAATGCCTGGATATAAGTGAGTGTGGTCTGTAAACACAGAAACACAAAGCCATGAGGAACATTCGTTTGGCAAATAAACACATTGAAGGTATTAATTATTACTAAAAAAAAATCCCTTACACTTAGGACTTAGGACTAAACATGCATATGTGTTCAAGGCTAATAGTTACAGTAACTGGCATGTAACAGGTCAGCTAGCTTAATTGCATAAAAAGGCACATGGTGAATGGAGGAACAGTTCTGAATAAGCAAATCCACTAAACAACATTAAAGGCTAAATAAACTTCCTGTTCAGACAGAAATGCAACTAGTTGCTAACAGTTCTTCACAGATGCACACAGTTTACTATATTCAACTGGCTAGAAGTCTGTCCAACAGTCTTCTCTCCTCGTACTCACTGCTGCTCATAAGTTACATTTCTGCATCCCGACATTACCCCATGAGCACTGACATCATGTGCTCAGTCCCACAGCTGCACATTTCTGCCACAAGGGGGCACTCACACCTCATCAACAGCCTTTCCAACATGGCCAATCTCACAATGATAAAGAATCCTTCAAAAAATTCCTGGATCCAGAGGTGATCCAGATCACCACCAAAATTTAATGGGTTCATCCCTGGGCTGAGGCCCAGGGCTGGTGAAAATTTCAGGTCAATCCATCCAGTACTTTTACCGTAAAGTTGCTGACAGACGGACAAACCAATACTTCTAAAAACATTACCTCCTTGGCAGAGGTTGCAATAGGTTAAATTCCTGGGGCATTTGCATTTCCCATGAGCCTTTGTGATCCACAAACATTGAGTTTTGAAAATAGCCCCACCACCTCTAACAGGAACATATCCAACTCAATGGTTGGGTTTACAAAAAGACAAACAAAATTAAAAAAAATAAAAAAAAAACAGCATAATTTAACTGTGTGGTTCATAGAAATAATCCAAATAATAAACCTCAAACCCATATAATAACCCAAAACAAGTTACACATTTCATAACTTAACAGTTGGGTTGATGAAACAACCCAGCATTTTTTGATGTGAGAGAAAAAGTGGGTGAGGTGAATATCTATGAATGGAAGATAATTCATGGACTAAATCACTGTTTTGTTTAGTTTAGTTTAGTTTAGTTTAGTTTAGTTTAGTTTAGTTTAGTTTAGTTTAGTTTTGTTTTGTTTTGTTTAGTTTAGTTTAGTTTAGTTTAGTTTAGTTTAGTTTAGTTTTTGTTTTTTTTGTTTTGTTTAATAAGGGGTTTCTCAAAGTCTGCCACAACATGTATGTGAAAGTTCAGCATGGTTTGATCAAAGTAGACCAGACCTTTATATCTAAATAAAGAAGGAAAAATATAGGGAAATGAATTTGGGAAAAATAAAACAAAAAAGATAACATAATTGAATCATGTGAAAATAGATAAATGGAAATATAAAAATATTTATATTGATTTCTCTTTATATTCCTTATTCATTTATGTATTCATTTATATATTTATTTTCTTATTTATTTATTTATTTATACATACATACATTTGTTTATACATTTCCTCATTTATGTACCTATTTTTTTCAGATTTATTCTTTTTTATGGCACCATCAATCATTCCATATAAGTAGCACTTAAGGAAAAAAAATCAACTATTTGTGCGTTTTTGTGCACACATGCAGGTGTGTAAAGTCACTACCAACTCAGAAACTAAAAATAAAATATCATAACCCTGGAGCTTTGAATTTACTGTACTTCATTAAGTAGGCTGTTTAAATTAGCAGTGATAGGTCACACACCTTACTCAAAGTGGGAATATTTCACTTACTCATGTTTATCTCCACCCAACAACACTTCAAATCATGCCAAATTCTTTTACCTTGGAAGTGGGAAATCACATTTCTTTACTGTCATTAATAGCAAAATCTCATCATCACTTATTGCTCAATGTACATAAGAAATACATTAGCTACTATTCATTTGTTCATTGATTAACTGATAAATCCAGAGAATAAAAGAACAGTTTCTGGAAATAATTGTTCGTTACATCCAATTAGTTTGTAAACCAGCTTAACCTCCTTGTTTAAACTGGAGACCAACTTGAATCTCTAGCAAGGCCTCTGGGCCTTGTTTTTACTTTAAGTGGACCAGTCTAAGCAACAGGATACGTGAAAGGAAAGAGGACATCTACTTTTTTTATTCAGCCTATCAAGCGTAGACTGACTGAAGTCAACAAAAGACAACTTGATATCCACATCTAGTTTCTTCCTCTGACTCCTAAGATGTCAGCACTTCAGTTTAATTTAACACTCGGGCCTAAGTTTCACTTAATGAATTTCCTTTGTTAAGACACAAATAGAAGCTGTAACAATGCCTGCTTCAGATATCTACACGTGGAGTCCTGTACCTGGAACTTTCCTTCCTCATTTGGTCTGAGAGACTCCCACTCAGGAGAGTCAAGGAACTGGTGGCGGTGGATAAAGTGCAGGAACTGACCTTCCAAAGACACACTGATCCTGAAAGTGAGAGTGAGAGACACAAGGTGAAAAAGACAGACAAGGATTAAGACGTGATAATGAGGAGAGAGGAATTTGAAGGTCACTTTAGTTTCAGGCTGTAGGAAGAAGAGCCTTGCAAATGTCTTTGCAAGCAATAAATGAAGTCAGATGTACCTTAAATTTCCTATCTCTTAGATAAACATTATTTTAAGTTTCCTCTTTTGGCAGATGTACGCCCACATAAAGACTATAATTTAAGCTATGAGCACATTCCTCCTTCAGACAAGCTTTATATAAGAAAAACAACTTCCTATGTCTGAGATTATCAAGCTCAGTAATCATACAAATAATCTGCTTTTGTCCTCCTCCACCTCTGCATTCCGCATCATCTGCCAGTTCTCACTACAACTCCCATAATCCCACTGTCCTTTTCTGATTCCATCATTGTTACCTTCATCAGTCACACCTGTTTGTCCCTCTATTTAACCGAGCCCTACCTCCTCCCCAGTGTCTTGTATTCTTTGATTCAACCAGTTGTGATTTACCCTTTTTAATTAATCTGCAATTGTGTTCTGCTTCTACCTCACAGCTTTGATTCAGACATTTGAAACCCAGACATCTTCAGAAAGAGTGGAAGTCTAGAGAATTTATTTGATTTGATTTGGTGAGGGGAAACTAAAGGACAAAAGCAATCAATACTGACATTTTAAACATGCATATTTGTATATTTTTTTAAAGCCATTTTTTTTATGAGGCCAAGATTTAAGACCTGATGTTACCAATAGCTGTGAGAAATCATATATTAAAAAAAAAAGCTCAATTAAACTCAGACAATTAACTGAGTGCTAAACAATTCTCCAGACAACTAAAAAAAATAACATTCTGGGGAAGCATATATTAGGACTGAATGAATAAATTATGAATTGAATTAAACTGAATTTCCAAGATATTCAATATCACAGCAAAACCTATAAGGAAGGATAGACCACCTAAATTTACAGTTCAGACAAGAAGGTTGTTAATTAAAGAGGTAACTAACCAATGGGTCAAAGGTTACCTTAAAAGAGCTGCAAAGCTTCAAAGCAGAGATTGGAGTGCCTATTTACAGGGCCACAGAGCTGAACTTAGTGAAATAATGGGCAATTAAAAAATAAAAAAAAAGCCCATGCTTAAGGAGAATAAGACAGGAAATCACATTTGGAATTCACCAAAAGTTGCCAGGGGTGGCATGTGAAAGATGGTATTCTGGCCAGAAGAAACTAACACTTCATTTTTTGGCCATCAAAGAATTTATGGCACAAACAAACACAAACACACATCTTCATGTCAGGTTCACCCATTCATGCAGCTGTAGCTCAGGTGGGAGAGCAGTCATTTATCGACTGGAAGGTCAATGGATCAATGGGTTATATGCACTACTCCACTACTTCCTGAACTTAAGCCAGCTGCTTTGTTTCCTGTCTTTCGTTACTCAACAAACTGATTAATCCAGGTGTGTCTGGCCATAGTTGTCATGGTTACTGAGGTCAGGCACACCTGGATTAATCAATTTGTCCAGGAATGAAAGACAGGAAAAAAGAGCCATCTTAAGTTTAGGAAGTGGTGGAGTTGTGCATAGAGCCCATTCCAGGCTTTCCCAGACTACATGCTGAAGTCTCTTTGGGCAAGACACTGAATCCCATTTTGCCTATTGGGGAATGAATGTGTGTGAATGGGTGAATCTGACATGTGAGTGGTCAGCCACTGTTGGAAAAGCACTATATAAGTACAGTTTATTTACCATTCAATCCCCTCAGTACAGTATGGTGGTGGCAGCATCATGCTGCGGGAATGTTTCCATCAATAAAGCACATGGAATTCATCAAACTGTACAGTGGTAAAACTGTAAAAACTTTTACAGTCTTGCAAAGAATTAATGTAACAAAGACATGCTGAAGGCTGAACAAGACAACGGCCTTAAGCATTCTGCTAAAGTAACACGTGAGTGGTGCGAGAAGACCTCATCTGATCAATAATTTGTGGTGATTTAGACTGCTGCTCACCAGCTGAATCCATCCAGCTAGGAGGAGGAGGAACAGCTTGTTCTTCACGAATGGGTTCAAATCCTAGATGTCCTAACTTGTAGACATACCTCAAGAGACTGCAGCAGCTGCAGCAGGGGCTTCAGGGAGGGGAAGTACTGACTTTTAGGATACCCACTCAAACAAACTCAAGTTTTATATCATTTTATCTTATTTCTTGTTCAACAACTTTAAACTTGGACATTTATATAGTTAAGAATGTTTATCAAATGACACAAAGACTGCAAAATTATGACCTAACTCAAGACCGTAAGACAACAAATAAGGGGGGAAAAAGGTCATAAGAGAAAATGATTTTTCATTAAATGTTGTGTTGTGATAGATTAAATCTACTAAAAGCTTTTGTACAAAACCCTCAGTGTTAACTCAGTTATTTTTAGTCTGTGCTATGGTAATAAGCCTGATTTCCTCTAGCAGAGCCTCTAGCTGAAAAGGTCACTGTACAGCCGGTAGTTTCCTATTTGGCCGGCATGTTATATGACCAATAGTGTGTGAACACTCCCTATTTTACTTTGAGGCTTTGGAATCATTTTTTTACTCATCTGTTTTTAGTTAAATCTCACTATATAATGCCATTGAGGCTATATGGGAGCAAATCCCCAAAGCCAGATTCTTAATCTGGTCAAAAGTTTTCCCAGAAGAGTTGGACCAGTCACGGCATCAGATTACTGCTCATTGTTTCTGAGATGAAATAGTTGCAATTGTTTGTTTGGGCATTCACATACTTTTGAACTACTATTATTGCGACTTGATACAATTTCAAAATGAGATTCTTGATTAATGAAATGAATCAGCTATTTATGGTGACCACTGAATCTGATAAATTCTGAATAAAAATAAGGATTGGTATATAAAAATCAACTTATCTGACATGCCACTTCTCTAGAAACTGAACTTTAAGAGCATTTGTTTGCTGTTCCTATTTTGGCTGTTACACTCAGACCTGTCAACACCATGGGCAGCATTTAATCTAAGGTAAGAGGAGCAGTGAGCATCCACTCTCCTGCCGTGGGTACAAAGCTATCACTTAAAGCAGCTGGCAGCCAGAACGGGGACTCACGCTGGTGAGTCACAGACAAAAATACTTTGTTTACAACATTTCTCTACTACAGCTTCCAGGCCTGTGAGATCCATTGCAGCATGCTTTCAGGATGTTTGGATCAGGAGAACACATTTCCTGTGGCGATTATATATTTCTGACAGCCTCAATTACGCTTTAGTATCCCTAAGAAAAGTACGTGAAGTTTTGGCAGAAATTGTGGGCAGCATCTTTAACATTTTAGCTTTATCCATCAAATAAAATGCCACAACCTTTAAATGGGAGGGAGAAACTTCTTTTAAACGCACTTGCACTAAACCAGATGTGTGAGTTGAGTAAATACAATGGCGCACAAAAGTTTACATAGTTTCCATTAAAGATGGAAAAAAATCAGCTGTCAGTGAAATAAGTTGAAATTGACAAAAAATAATGCTAAATAAAAATTCTATGAAAATCATGACATTGATTTTGTATTGTGGCTCAACAGAAATATTAAAAACAAACAATAAAACAAGCAAACAAATACTATTGGGCTCCTGAACTAAAATTTTATTGAGCACCAGTTTGAGGCAATCACTGCAATCAAGTGCTTTCTGTCACGTCCAATCAGCCTTCTGCACCTGTTGACAGGCTTTTTGGTCCACTGTTCAAGGTGCTCTAATTTGTCTGGGACCATTTTTTTTGTTTGTTTATTTAATTAATAAATTTATAAAAGCACAATTCAAAATCAATGTTTTCTTTTACTAAATTATAATTTAGTACATTTTCATTTATTATCACATTCAATTTCTTGTTATTTGAACTACTATTGTGAATCTAACCTTTCCTTTAATTTGAGTCTATGTAAACTTCCTTACGCTACTGTAAGTTTGTTTGCATGCATCATGGCTCTACTCTGAAGCAAAGCTGCAGCAAAATGAGAATTTTTGAAACACAAAAGCAGTTTTCTGTCCTGATTTGAACCAAGCACATAATAGAAAATAGGGATGTAATTATAGGAAAATCTCATATCACAGTTATTGTGACCAAAAGGATCACGGTTTTCATATTTATCGTGGTATTGTTGAAAAATCCCACAGCACCTTTAAAAATGGGTCTAAATGTCTACTTTGTCCTTTTTAAAGGGGGAAAAATCTCAAGAGAACTGTCTATGTGGATGCTTTCGTTACCTTCTGCCATGTTTTCATAAATTAAACATTGCAAACTGCGACTGCTGCTGTCTTTCCAGCCAATGAGCAGCATTACTGGGAGTTTTTCAAAGTGCAGTAATCAATCACAGTTTTAACGATAATTAAAATTTGAAACATATCACTAATCATTGGATATTTTATCACAGTTAACCATTTTACCGGTAATTGTTACATCCCTAATAGAAAATAGCTCATATATGCAGTACAGCACATACTGGCTTTAAAATATAAATGCTCATTATAAACTTTTCAATTTAGTCATGTCAGTCAGTCATTTTCTGTACCGCTTATCCAATTCAGGGTCGCGGGGGTTGCTGGAGCCTATCCCAGCTATTATCAGGCGAGAGGCGGGGTACACCCTGGACAGGTCGCCAGTCTGTCGCAGGGCCAACACTGAAAGACAGACAACCATTCACTCTCACACTCATACCTAGGGGCAATTTAGAGTGATCAATTAACCTAACACGCATGTCTTTGGATGGTGGGAGGAAGCCGGAGTACCCGGAGAGAACCCACGCATACACGGGGAGAACATGCAAACTCCACACAGGAAGGTCACAGTTGGAATTGTTTGAACCCCCTCCCCAGCCGGGAATCGAACCAGCAACCTTCTTACTGTGAGGCTGCGGTGCTAACCACCACGCCACCGTGCAGCCCCGTGCAGCAATTTATTTAAAGTTAAAAGACAAAAAATCAGTAGAACGAGGGAGGAAACTTGTGGGGAAAAGTTTCCTGAATATCTCATAAACAGTAACATGACTTTGTACAAACAGAACATCACAGATAAGTCTTTTAGAAGAAGAGGAGTTCAACATTTTGTGCATAAATAGTAGTTTAAGAATATATTTTAATGGCATAAAACTGCAATGCATTGGCGGATTATATCTTCCGTAGTACACAACATCATAAAACGATGCAGAGTTGGGATAAATCCCTGCACAGGAGGAACAAAGCTAAAAACTTTTAAACGGCTGTAATCTTTTAGGCCATCAGACAGCAATGCTTTTAAAAAAAAACATGCTTGTGTGCAGTGAAGATCACTGCATGGAACACGTCTGCAAAAAGTTGCCAGTGAGCACAGCTGCCTTTACAGATTGTCTACTCAGATATTTTAGTAGCTTGCAAACTGGTAATCCAAACAATATCAACACAACAGCCTTTTCTGTGGACTGAAGGAGGCTAAAAACTGTTTGTGGTTTGATCAACCTGAATCTGTACTTTGTCTGCCGTCCAGGTGAGGTTTTCCTCCAGGAATGGGTTTACTTATTTCAGTAAGACATCACCAAATCACATTCTGCACTTATTAAAAAAACAACTGCAATTGTAAATAAATGAGCACATAAAAGATGTTTTTATGCTATTTGAGTACCTTTCTAAATTAGGGATGGGCATACTGATACCCTAGAGTCGATACTTCAATACCAGCCAGGCAAAATATCAGAATTGATACTTTTTTGAGTATCGCGATACCACTGTACAGATACAAAACATGCCATTTGTTTCCACTTCTGAGAGTTTTAGGCACTGTCTGGCACAATGTGTGAAAGCAGCTAGATTCTAGCTTCTGTGACACATGATGGTGGTAGTAGCCTATCAGATATCGTGACGATGCCTCTACTGTTAGTGATGATGATGATGTTTTGTTTTGTTTTTTTCAGTGCTTTAATGCAAGTTACTGCACATAATGTTTAGGTAAATTTATAATAGTACTGTTACATTTTATATTTGAACATTTTTCACTAAATTAAAGGTTGAATATGGAACATTTTTATAAATACCTCCACAGGTCATTTGGGAGGGGGGGGGGGGGTACAGAATGAAAGTACAACATTTCCTAGAAAAAATTATATTCAGCCTAAAAAATAATTATAAAATCAAATTTAACAAGTAAGATAATGGCATTATATTTGGGGCCAATACACGCCGCCATTGCGGGTTGCCAAATACAATCTCTGTGTGGCAACAATATTTTGGGCACAGTCAGGCTGGTACAGGGGGAAACCGTGGAGATGACCAGTGAAGCAGCTGCTTCAGAGCCCTGGAGATATTTTTATCTGTTTCTGAGGAGGAGTGACCTGAGAAGAGCAAAACCTGGAGTAAATTTAGGTGAAGACTTCACTAAATGGACCCACATAAACGTTTTCCACGGAGTCAAAACACAGAAATGGCAACTTTCCTCCTGGATCGGTAAGCTAACTTGTTTGCTAACGTGGCTAACGTTAGCTGTCGGTTATAAACTCCTCTGCGTTACTTGTTGGACATGCTGCAGACTGTTGGTCACTTGCGTATCGGCAGCGAGCCTGGCATCTCAGTGGCTGGAGTTGTTTTTCTGCCGTTGCAGCTACAACCTAGACACACGTGATGTCGCTGTTCTGTCCGTGTTCTATATTCAACCTTTAATTTAAATAATCTGGTAATTGAAAGAAGTTTTTTTTATCTTATTTTTGTTTAATGTACTCATCAATATAATCTATTATTGTTTTAAAGCCATTTCTTTCCAGTACTTCTGTTTTCAAGTTTTACTTATATCTAATAATGCCCTTGCAATCAAGATATTCATGAAAACTGTACAATCATGTGTCCCTTTTAAGGGACAAAAAGTATTGGTATCAATATCGGTCTCGATGAAAAAGTACCATAAACTACTGGTATCGTATCCACAGGAAATATTTCAGTGTCGCCCATCCCAACTCTAAATCATTTGCAAATCACAAGTTTCTGTTTCTAATCTACATCTTGCAAAGCATAATATTTTGGTAACACACTTTAGCTGCAGGAGAATACTGATGTCACGAAGTGAAAAGGTACTTATTTTGTGTGTCAGTACTTCCTGTTCATCACTTGGTCATAAATGCAGCAGAAAAACAACTGGCAAACTGGATGTTATCTGCTAAATCAGCAATTAGCCAAATAATGTAAAAGGTGTCACCTCAGCTGAAACCAAATATTTGCTTTAAATGTCACAAATTCTTTTCGTTCGATCTCCTGACAGTGATTAACATCATTGGGAGCAGATAGTGACCATAAGGCCGGAAGCAGCTCAAGAGAGCTTGCAGAAACTAAAGTCTTAAAAGGAAATGGAATATTGTAATTTTTAATTAAACGCAACACTATTGGAAAGTTAAAGTTGCTCCATGGCAGGCAAAAATCTTGAGATGTAAGTATTTCTAACAAGAATTCAGGTTTAGATGAGTGTGCGGATTGTTAAATGGGGTGGTTTGCATTTGGTGTTGTGTGGATGTGAAATACATGCATACACACGCTCCCCACCTCCCAGACAGCAGAAAGGAGAGCTGGTCAATTGGCGTCTTGCCCTCCACAGCGTATGTCTCTCCTGCCTTCAACTCCACCACCTTGTTCTCAAAAGCCTTCGCAATCTCCTTAAACACCTGAACGGGCACGCCCAGCGGCAGGTAGACCGCCTGGTAGAGGAAGGACAGCTCCTCACCACGTATGCCCTCTTGGTGCAGCCGGAAAAGGAGGTGGCAGACCTGAAGCAGAGAGACCAGCAGCAGAAGCAGGTTCCAGGTGAAGACATCCAGGCTGCACATGGTCAGCCAGCCCCACAGTGTGAGGCACAGGAAAGCAGGAGACAGGAAGCCAAAAATGAAGAGGCACCCATAGGCCCCACTGCCTCCCATGTAGCCCAGGAACAGGATGGTGTTGCCCAAATGGTAGATGGCCCCCTCTGTGTTGTTGCTCCAGCCATCACAGAGAGGGGGAAACAACAAGGTGTCCAACAGGGTCAAGTTGTCTGTGCTCATGTTTAAAACTGACAAGCTGGAAGGAGGCTTTTGATGCACAAAATAAATACAATAAAAAAAAGGCTTCTTTTCCACTCAAACTTTAGTGCTGTTTAATACCATCAGAAGATGCAAGATGCTGTGTTTAAAAAATAAACTGCTGATACGGAGTAAAAATGAAAGAGGTAAATGTTCTCTTGGCGTGCAGTGGAAAATTCTTCAATATGAAGAAGTTCTCACGGTTCTGTTTGTAGCAGAAACACAGCTGGAATGGGTTTCTTCCTCTTCTCCTCCTCTCATCATGTTTGCCTTCCTCTGTCCTCTGGCCCCGTCTCTCCCCTGCAAGCTTTCCTGTCGTCCTTCTCACTTTGCTTTCAGCCCGTTTCTCTCACACATGGGCCTGCATTGAGGAGCCAACAGCTGGAGGAGAAAGGGATAAGGGAGGGGGAGTGCTGATAGAGCCCTAGAAGGATAACCATGTTTGGAATTGAAACCCAAGGAGGAGAGAGCGGCAGATAGAAAGCAGGCCTGCTACTTAACATAACAGAAAGAGAGGGACAGGAAACGGGAGGGAGGAGTGGGGCAATAAAACAAGAGACTCTCTAATAACTGTCACAAATGTAAACTTCAGATTTTCACCCAAACTTCACCAAGTCCAGTCCACCCCCCAGGAGAGTGGCTCTACTGGTGCATATTTAGAGGCACAGAAATAAATAGGACGGCTGTGCAGGTCAGATTTCAGGTGTAAACACCCACTGACACCACCATCACTTCACATATCCAGCTCTCAGTCTGGAAAACTCCACAGTAACACGTCCAAAAGAATCTCTGAGCTGCTTCATTTTTTTCATTCATGTAGCCCAAGCTTTTATAAAAACAATATAGTACAATGTTTTCTATTAGATTTAATACATTGCATTTAATTTGTGAATTTAATTTCTTATTCTGTGTGTATCCATTGAAGTTTTGCAATTGAATTTCATTGAAATGAGGGATTGGACTGATTGAGTCATGTGGCACGAGTAGAAAATAAGACATTGGTGAACTGTGGTGGAAACTTTTGAAGAGTCAGAGTGAAAATTGACTAGAATCAATAAAAAGCAACATGTTTTTTTGGTACATGACAAGCTCCAACTTGCACGCATTTTTGTTCACATTTCAATTTTTTTTAATCATTACAGCGAGAAAAAGTATGCAAGATATTTAAAACAGAAGCATATAATGCTGCTTTGACGTGAAGCATAGTTAAAATGACAGTGATATCATGAAACATAAAGTTAATGGATCCAAATGCATGATGTAGTTTTCTAATCGTTTTCATTTACTTTATAGTAGCAGTGTGTGCAATCACAAGATTGCACCAGTTAGCTGAAGGCTAATTTGCATCTGCAGGTAATCAGGCAACAGTACAGAATAGAAACAAGCCATTACATAAAACAGATAACAAAAAAAAATTCAAATACAGCTAAAACAGTTTAAATATGAACTACAACAGTAACAATGTAATCTAAATAGGACTAAATATCTGTAGAAAGCCTGAATAATGAATATAAAATTTTAAAAAGGCCCTACTTCAGTTATAGCATCACGAAAGGATCAAGCCTTGAACATGATTCTAGGCACTTAATTATTACAGTCTTAGCCAATACAACTGGATTACAGAAAATATATCTTACACAAAATCATTTTCAAATAAAGTGCATTTTGAACCATTTTCAGCTGGTCAACTCATTGAGCTGGCGCAAACAAATGTATTGCATCTTTTTACAGCATGCCAGGGTGGGTTTTTGATGCGATGGGCTTTAAAGGTCACATAGAGGACGCAGCTCCTGTTATACAAGGCACTCAATTAAAACATAAAAACAGCCAAACACTTTTGATAAAAAAACTTTGGCACCGATCTCTATAAAGAAAAAAAAAAAAAAAGTAGAATCTTAAACTTTGTTAAAGATGTGATCTTTGTCAAATTATGTCCAACACTGCATTTTTTTTGCAAGAATCCCACAAAATCCTGGTTCTGCATGTAAACACTGATAAAGTTCCATCAATAAGTTTTAAATGTCCATCACATAACCTGACTGGCATACATAGTATTCTCAAATCCTTAAATATTAAGTGTTAATGGCTTCTGAAGAGATTTAAAATGGGACCCCAAATAAACTTTACCCAGATGTGGTCCATATTTAGTTTTCAAATCCAAATAATTTCATTCAACACATCTTCCCTTTTCAAGCTCCAAGTTAAAAGGAACGCCAGCACAAACCATTGACATAAACTAGCACTTTCATGTAGCCCTACAGCTCTGGTGTGAAGATGACTGTCCCCAATCATGAACACTTCAGTGCCACACTGTAGAGAAAGAATGCAGATATGCCAAGTATTGACTTTGCAGGGTCAGGAGTTATTTTTAAGCATAAGAGCATACCAGGAGCAGCAACTGTAACCAGCAACCACCTCCACAGTGAAAGGAGAACCACAAAACAAAACCTTAGGATAAATACATGAAATGACAACTGACCAGTCTTATTGCATAGGACTTTTATTCATTTTCACACAGACTTTTAGATATTCACATGTCAGATTCTGCAGAGTTTAAAAAAGAAAAAGAAAAAAAAAGAAAACAATTTTCACAAATCCATCAGTTGAAGTGCTCCATTATCACGTTTCCCTTCCAGTAGAGGTATAAATAAGAGCATGAAAAGAATATCCACGGTCATCTTCCACACAGCAACACACTGCCGAAAAAAAAGCACAGACAAGCATTGTAAGTCAGAGTGCATTACTTCATACAAAAACAGTCCAAATTACATTTTTCATTTACAATTGAGCCATTTGAATCCTAGAAAAAGAAATCTTAGTCAAGCTGTCATTTAAGGAATTTGAGAATAGCCAAATGTCACCATAACTGCATTCATATTTCCTTTAGCTCTGTAAGCAAAGTTCATGTGAACATTAGAGCAATGCCAACCAGGCTGGCTGAACCGTCAGGGCCCCAGGCATGTCTCATCTATAGCCACACAGTACACAAAATAACTCCTCCTGCATCTCATTCCTGCCCCTTCATAAATCATGTTTGTTTGAGCCAGTTTGGGCACGAAGTTAAACGGTCAAGACAGCTGACCCAGCAAAGGGGAAAAAAAGAAGTTGTTAAACTAAAAATATTTATCAAGACATCTTGGACACTTTGGGTCACAGAATGGGCAGCTGCACAGCTACAGACTGAACTAATCAAAGCTGGACTGAAGGCCCGGTCACACTCCCTATACATGCATAAGCATATGCCCATTTAAATGTTACTGCTTTCATGTGTCCGCATGTTTTCTAGGACAGTGCAGAATTTTGAGCTCACCTCCAAGTTTCTACATGAGTTATAGCAGCTGTTCACACGAGGACGATTGCAGGTAAAAATGGCAAAAATATTTAATCGGAAGTGCCTTTCATTTACACGGCAACTGCGTTATTCTGGGTTGAAGACACAAAAATCTGAAGACTCATTCCGAAGTGGAATTTCTAAAGACGCGGCGCTGTTGTGTTCTCATGTGCATGGTCCAAAAACGCAAAATGATATTGGACCTGCTCAGGCCATGCTCATGTCGCATGCGCGTTGACGTCACGCCCAAACAGGAAGATCAACAAGGTACTTAAACCCAGCGGATCTAAGGTAGACTTCTCTTCTGATTGTTGCCGTGTGAACGTAGCCTTAGTCAACAGTAAACATAGTGACAGTGAGGAAGATGGACATGCTCAGAAAGACAAAAAGGGGCCGGACAGTAAAGAGGCAGTCTGTGTAGTCATTACAAACATCACATCTTTTTCTTTGTTCCGCATGGTCTTTGGCTGAACGCCAGATGTACTATTCTACAGCCCCCATGGTCTCTGGTGGCACTAGTCAGTTTGCTCTGTCAGGGTACAGATCTGCAAGGGTCCCAAAAATTTGACTAAATTATGCAGCAATAGGATGCAGAAGACAGATGAGATGCTTCATATCATTCTTTAGTGTAGAGCACAAGTGGGCATTTAGCCTGAATGCATGACTGTAACTCGGCAACCATGTCAGGTATTACTGCATGCAACCTCAAGTTCTCTGATTCAAGTCCTTCAGGGGAAGGGGATGGTGTTAACACTTAGATGCATCTTTTGAATGATGGAAGATAATGTTCTGGCCAAGTGAAAATAAAAAGTTAAATTGAAAAATACTGTGGGAACACTTGAAACTGATGGCTTTTTGGCATTAAAAGTTTTTTTTAAATGAAGGCTGTTTTGAGAGTTCACTTACCACACAATCACACGAACAATATAGGTGGTTAAATCTTGAATCCAAGTGCCCTCATGCAATCTTTGTGTGCCTCAATTAAGTCTTTGCAGCTTTCTTCCCCCTTTTCGATTATGCTGGTGGGAACAAACATGGAGATCAGAAATATTTTCTCTGCAGGACATTAACAGTTCAATATCCAGGCAGGTATTTACCAAGCATCTCTGACTTTCTTAGTCTCTGGACAAGCACAGCATGGCTTCAGAGGCTTCTTCTCCTCTGTACTTCCAGTCACAGCAGCAGGCTCCACACTGGCAGCAGACAGGGATGACATCTTCAAGCTGAAATACATGCGACAATTAATGAGTGGCAAATTTCAGGCAGATGTTCTGAGTACATTACGCACCTTTTAGAATATAATGCACACAATATCAAATCACTAAACTCATTTCTCCTCAACAGATTATACTTGGCCAGTTGTAGCAGGTGTATTTAATGTGATCAAGGACCAAATGAATGTATTTAGTCGCAAAGTGTGGCACACACAAAGGCAACACACATTTCCCCAATTATAATTAATGCATTGCAAAGCATAAATAGGCAAGGCACTCCTATATTGTATAGGCCACATACCCCAGCAACACACCTGAAAACTTTAGTTTTTGGAAATGTTGACCAATATGGATACAGTGCTTCCTCCAGCAGGATAGGAGCCATGATCACCCATCATTCTACAATTTCTGGCTGTATAAATAGCCATTTCTAAATAAACATTCTGTCAGATCTCCAATGATTACAACCCTTTTTAAATTGTGTGCCATTATGACTACAGCTGCATAGACAGGTTGCCCCACAGTTATGTCTTTACCATGTCACCAATTTACTCAAGCAAAGAAGAGCATATAAAGTGTACTGAAGGAAGTCCTCACAATTTGAAAAAGATGGAGCCATTATTTGACAAAGGAACTTGTAACTGAATGTCTGCAGGATCCAAATTTCACTAAAACACTGAAGTAATTCATCTTTAAAACTTAGACTACAGGGAACTTGAATACGTTTGCTGTTATAGGAACTTCATGCAGTTGTTAGCCAAGAGTTTATAATCCAGATGAGAGTACAGTTTTACTTCCTAGCATCTGACTCATACAGAGAAGGGCACGGTACTGATGCAATTTAACAGATTAAAAAGGATTATCTTTTTAAGAAAGAAAGTGCCATTCATTCCGGGTAGTTTTTAAAGATGAGTACAAGTACCTTGAAGGGTCTTGTGAAAGTTTAATCGTCTTTACCACCGTTAGGTAATTTTTTTTTTCCAAGTGTTGCACAACGATTACATAAAAGTTGGCTAACATGAGCTAACGTTGTTTACTAAATGCGCCCATAAAACATTCACAGTAGTGCTCGATAGTAGATAAAAATAAATAGCTAAATACGTAGCTATGCTTATCATTTAAAACCCCGGCTAGTTAAAAACGTGGCGAAGCTGTGTTGTGTAATGCTAACTTACTTGTATGGAGGCCAACACTCACGTTAGCGGACGCTTAACCTTCAAAATGAAACCACCACGCAGCGAGCACCCTCACGTGTTCAACTTTATACTCACGTGACTATACGTAGCAGCCAAAGCTTCTGGGAAATGTAGTTTTTTAACGGTAAAGGCGAAAATGGAGATGGGAGTCGTCTGTGGTAGAAAGGCAGTTTACGATTTTTTATGTCAAAACAGGGCTAAGGGGGAGGAGTTCTGGCACTAATGTATGGTAAGATGGTTTATTTCTGACAAAATAGTTTTATATTCCCTGTGAATAAAAGTGTATTTTTGACATTTAAAACACTTATGTAGTGTTAAAAAAAATGTGATGTTAAAAAAGTCCACATTAGCTAAAACTAAACCAGCAAGCTAAACACTGAAGAATTTTTTTTTTGTACTTCTTTATCGCTCACAAAATCATGCTAAAGTACAAATGATTTTCCAATGTAGACATATGTATAAATTTCCAGTCAACTCGCAAATTAAACATTAACCAATTACTTTAAATTACCAAGGTGTTTTTTTTTTATTTTGTTGGGGAGGGGGGGGGGGGTGTTTATTTTTTGGTTTGTTTTGTTTTGTGTTTTTTTGTGAAATACGCCATTTGGAAATTATCAGAATTTACATAAAAGAAATTACAATAAAGTTTTAAATATGAAAGACCTTTTAGTTTCAATGTATTATCCCCTAAATGAAACAATGTATATCACCCTTACTGGCTTTGAAAGGCATTGCATAAGTACTTGGGTTACATGGTGGCTTAATTGTCCTAATTGGGTGCACCCTATGGGTGCACCTGTAAGGGCTGAAAACCAATCATTTGTGGTGGGGCTTCAGTACTGCTTGGAGTGCCATGTATCCTGTTGAATTAATAATATTTTTCTCAAATAAATAAGTAACAACAACTTACCCTTCAGCACTTACTCCTCTTGTCAGATGAAATGCATATAGGTTTCTGCATGTTTTGATGATAACAAATGTGCAGTATTAAACATTAAGAACAAAACAGGATTGTCTCCACACCATTTGTTTGGTTGATACTTGTATTATGTAAGACATATTGCGGCTGCTCGGCATGATGCACAGTACACAACAGTGATCTGGGAGTTATAGAAAATGGAAAAATGTTCATTTTCTCTCCTACAGTTCTGAAGGTGTGTGTGCAGTTCCACATGCACGTTGAGTCTACAGTGCATCAGTACAGCAAAGCAATGCGTAAGCAGAAGCAATGAGTCACTAACTCGAGTTTAAGGGCCAGCTGTGTGCTAGATAAATGAGCAAGTAAGCATATTGCTCATTTGCTCATAACGGTGTGCACTTCTAATTGAAACACGCACTATACTATTTGCTGTTATTTTAATGTAGTAGCTCTTAACGAATTTATGCTAATATAAGTGGCTTTGAGATTCACTTAAATTCATAGTCAGTTATTTGAAGCTTCTTTTTGTTTCAGCTTGCCAGCAGAAATCTGCCCCCTCAAGGAGGACTGGTGAAGAGCAAGTCACCATCTGCCACCTCCTTCTCCTGTCTGCAGAAAGCTTACAGCATCCTTTAGAAAAGTAAAAGTGTAAGCACTTTTGCTGTGCTTCTTTTGTCTGTATTTACATGCAGAAAACAAACAGAATAGTAGAACTTATGTAAAACATTTTTGTTAAAAACTCTCGTTTATACTCCCCATTTCTTCTGCACTTTTCGGCACTTCATTTAGTTTCTTCATTCATCTTCAAACACTTAATATTTGCTTAAAATCACATTTTTGCTTCTGCTTTCAAAGCAGAAATATCTTGCTAGGTCAAGATTCAGATTGTTTATCAGGATCACCTTAAGTTTTGGGAAACTTTTTGGAAAAATGAAAGGGTGTTTGACGAAATACTAAACAGGTAATTGGAGCATTTTTCAATGTAGAATAATCTCCAGCTTAAACTACTGATGGATGCATGATATTGGGTTGTTGGTCGATACTGGACATGCCGATTTTTAAAACTTATTTGACTGATAACCAATACCGATACAGGTATTTAAGCTGATAGCATGTAATATCAATTCCTTGTGCAAAATTTGAAAAATGCTTCTGCTGCATCGGCTGCATATTCAGTAGTTGCCAGAGATGTCATAATGTTGCACTGTGGGCGCAGCCATATGTTGTTCCCACGCTCCGCGAATATGAAAAAAGAAGAAAAAAAAAATCAGCATTCTGCGAATGTGTCCCCAAACATACATTATGGTTAATCATCTCAAAATTCTGTTTCAAAGCCCATACCAGACAGATACTGATATTGTGCCAAAATATCATGCATCTTTTAAACATATAATCACTGATGCAATGAGCATTTACAACAACTTTCTTAGATGCTATTATGATTTCAAACCGCTTTGCCTTGACACCATCTATAACAGGAAAGATTATTTGGTGAATATTCTTATAAGAATAAAACAAAGCAAGTCAACATAAATATGATATACTGTTAGATGGCCACCCAAATTTTAAGCACCAAGCAAATTGTTTCGATCACCTGATTGGAACCTGTTAAGTTTTTTATTTTCTTTTTTTTTTTTGTATCACACCAACAACTGATGTTACAGTTTTACTATTACGCATTGTCAGCAAGTTTACTTGATTTGAATGATATGCTTTTTGCACAAATCCAAACACTTGGCATTTTGAAATATTGCAAGGTTTATTTAAGCAATTCACTTCATCCTCACGTTTAAATCCTTTACAAAATTTTATTAGTAAATTTACTGAGACTCAAAGGGAGTGGGCTGAACAAGGACGCACACTTTTAGTCGACCTCAAAAATTATTCATACCCTCCAATTAAAGAAGGGGAAAAAAATCAGCTGTCAGTAAAATAAGTTGAAATCAACAAAAGTAACAATAAATAAAAATTATTTAAAAATCATAACATTGACTTTGAATTGTGGCTCAACAGAAATATTAAAAACAAACATACAAAAATAAAGCAAGTAAACAAGCATTATGGGGCTCCGAAGCTAAAATTTTGTTAACCAACACTTTGAGGCAGCCATTGTAATCAGGTGTCTTCTGTAATGTTCAGAAAGACTTGTACACCTGTTGACAGGTATTTTGGTCCACTGTTCATGGTTAAGGTGCTTTAATGTGTCTGGGACAGTTTTTTGTTTGTTTGTTTGTTTAAATTATTATTTTCAACCATAATTCAAAAGAAATAGTTTATTTCACTAAATTATAATTTTGTGCATTTTTATCTATTATCAGTTTCTTTAAGGGCTGCACGGGGGTGGTGGTTAGCACCACAGCCTCACAGTAAGAAGGTTGCTAGTTCAAATCCTAGCCGGGGAGGGGTTTGAACAATTCCAACAGCAGCCTTCCTGTGTGGAGTTTGCATTTTCTCCCCGTGTATGTGTGGGTTCTCTCCTGGTACTCCGGCTTTCTCCCACTGTCCAAAGACATGCATGTTAGGTTAATTGGACACTCTAAATTGTCCCTAGGAATGAATGTGTGTGAGAATGGTTGTCTGTCTCTCTGTGTTGGCCCTGTGACAGACTGGTGACCTGTCCAGGGTGTACCCCACCTCTCGCCTGATAATAGTTGGGATAGGCTCCAGCAACCCCTGAGACCCTGAACTGGATAAGCGGTAGGGATGGGCGATATGGACTAAAAAATATATCATGATAATTTCTCTTATTTATCACGGTAACGATAAGTGACGATAAAAACTATCAGCAAAATATTTTGTATTATAAATCTGTCACTAAATTCAGTCTTGAAAGCCCTACAAAATACTAGAAGCCACTAAACTATATCAATTAAGTTCAAGTAGTGCACCTGTACTGCAAAACTGTAGTGACACCAAGCAAACAAGTCTGAAATATGAGAGACCAAATTCCACATTTATTAAAACGATGCAAACAGCAAAACTAACTCAGCTTATAAAAACAAAGTAGTGCAACTGCAAACACAACCTGATGAATTGTCATCTCACGATAAAAACGATAAATTCAAATTGTTATTGTGGGGAATTTCTTTACGATATATCGCACACGATAAAATATCGCCCATCCCTAATAACGGCATAGAAAATAACTGAAATGACTGCTTATTTTCTTTAGTTTCCTGTTATTTGAATTGATATTGTGAATTTGGCCTTTTCTTTGGAGGGTATGACTAATTTTGAGGATGACTGTATGCACCCACCTCATATTCAGTGTGATCTACATTAATACATTTCACAATAATTTAGCATAAAAAAACCCTTTTGGTAGGCTTTGTCATGTTTTACAGCCATTTAATTAATACTGTTTTTACTCATCTGGCCCGAAGTCAACACACACAGCCCGCTGTCAGTCAGCTAAATCTGTTGGCCGAAACAAGATTATCATATCATTTGAGAAATGGTGATTGAATGTAGTGCTTTAACATGTACAAGCTTCCAAAAGGAAAACCACAACCAACATGACATCCAATTATTTTTTTTAACCTGTTTTCTTTCTGTTTTAGGTCACTGAAGGCTATTTTAGGACACCCCCTGAGGCAGAGAGAATGTGCACCTGGACAGGTTGGCAGTATGACATGGTGGCATTTCACCTACTAATGTGTGACCAAAAACATATCACTCCACCAAAGGAGTTGAATCATACATCAGGGGGGCTTTGTTTGTTTTTTGCTCATCTCATGCCCTCAGATGCCAGTACTTCATCTTACCCATTGTCAAAATCCCTCAGTTAATTCCACTTTGCGGTCATATTATGTAACACCATATTTTTAATTTGTCAAACTTGCCAGCTTTCAATAAATCCCCCCACCCCCCCCCCCCCCCCCCCCCCCCCCACCACCACCAAAAATATCAAAAGTTTTAAGATGATTTACCTCCCAATACCTCAGTTTATAATCCTCAGCAATATCTCAGCTGCTGCTGTTTTGTTTTCCTTTATTGATGAGAAACATGCAAACAAACAACCAAGGAGTTGGCTCAGTGCTGCCAGCATACTGTATGTACAGCATCAGGTAACACACTACAGGGTTTAATTACATCCGCAGTAGAGATGGCCCAGACTGAACTTTGTACATACTGCCAGATGTCTAGTTCACATGACAATAATTGCAATCTCCTCTGCACGCACACGGACCGCCATTGTCTTTTGTATTAATGTGAGCCGGACTCTGTCCTCTTGACATGGCTTGATTCATGTGGGGATGAGACACAGATACTGAATAGTTGATGAGCTGGCAGAAAAAGAAAAAGAAGTGCAAGGGGTGGGGTGGGGGCAGAAATAGAGAGAGGCAGTCAGAGAGGAAGGGAGGGAGAAAGGGATGGAGTAGAAAGGCGGGTATCCTCTCGCCTCGCTCCACACAGCTTCAGTTAGCCCTGAGGTTGGGAGGCTGGATGTAAAATTACCTTGTGACCAAAAGGGGAGGTTAGGACTGTTGGAGTGAGACTCCACTTATCCTGAGAAGAAGAAGGAGCAGCAGAAGCAGAAGGAGGATGGCCTGTTCATTCAGCTGATCAGAGGGGACCGAGACTTGCCATGGAGAAAGTAAAAGGTCCCACCGTGGGATGTTCCAAAGCCACCTGTGGATGGAGAGCCCTGCTTCTCCCGCAGCTGAACAGACAGTCCCTCTACGTCTATGGCAGTGAGGTGGCCGTGGAGAAGGAGTGTATCCGCCAGCTGGAGAGTGGAGTCTTTGTCATTCACCCATTTAGCCTCATGAGGTATTTAATATATCTGATAGAATCAGGCCATCCCTGTGCAACTCTTCCACTGTTTCTTTGGGCTATTTCTGGTTATATTTGTAACTGATTAATGGCAAAATTTCACTCTTCCAGTCAGCAAAGTACCATCTATATCTGTGCTGAAACATTTTGCAAATTTTCAGTGAGAAGGAAAATAAGTCTTTTATGTTTTTAACATAAGATATCGACACATTTTAACTGTAAAACTGCTGAACATGGTTATTTTCAAAGCTCAATTTCACAGATTCACGTTCTGTTTTCTCTTCAGAAAAACAGAACATGTTTACAGTTTGAAACAGTGCACAGAAAAAACAGCTAAAAGTGCATCTCATAACTTTGTATATTTTGTTATTTCGTTGCGGCACTAGAAATATTCATGTATCATGCTGTACCAAAAAATCTGTGCATCTTTTCATCTAACACAGAATTTCTTGCATTTGTGTGAGAGGACCCCCTCAGCTTTTATTCTGATGGCTCCTCTTATTTTTGCACATTAATTTATTATTATCGTTATTATTATTATTATTTTCCTATCCAAATCAAGTGATGACTTCTGTTAAAAATGTCAATAATCTAGTCACTGAATGTTTTTTTTTTTTTTACTAAAATTGCACTAGAATCCCTTTGAAAAGAAAACCAGAAAAATCCAATCCAGTCTACTTCATTTCTGTAGCACATTCAAATAACACAAACTGATCCAAAGTGCTGAACAAATAATAAACAATAGATAGCTAATACATCTCCAGGAAGCTCTGACAAACCATAAAATGATAATAAAAACAAAAACTAGGAGTAAAACAAAAGGCAAAATAGATGAAAGACAAAAGTTGAAATAGGTAAAAGACATAAGGTAAATTAAACAGATAAAAGACACAGAGAACCTTTCAACTCATCCCAAAATGGGAATTAAAATCTAAAAATGTCAAAAGCAGCTTCCCTAAAAGGACAGCTGAAGGTTGATTGGCAGCACATGAGAGGTCATGCTGAGTTTTAGGATGATGCTAAAAGATTAGTATGTAAAAAAAAGAAAAAGACAGGCGGCTCAAATGACTTCTTTAAGGATCAAGTTTTCAGAGATGGATGGCTTTGCATTATCAGTGCGGTATTGTTATTATTAATCTGTAAGGTGATCATGGGGACTGAAAACAGAGATGGAATTAAACAATTGGGATCAGAGAGCAGTTATTTGAGCTTGGCAATTGAACCCTGGCTGAGGAGATGTGCAGTTACATTATCAGAGTATTTAGTGTGCATAAATCAGCTTGCCTTACCGGCTGCTGCAGAACCGCCTAATGAGTTCTATCTGGCACAAGAACTGAGACTTCCCACTACAAATCTACATGAAAAACAAGTTTTACTGGGGTACTTATAGGTCAGTCATGCTGACATAATTTATGTTTTTGTGATCTTTCTCCCGTAGGAGTTACTACATCATGTGCATGATGGCCATTACATTTCTGAACCTGATTGGGATTCCCATGGAGATAGCGTTTCTGGATGGCAACAGCGGGCTGGCATGGGAAAGCTTTAACGTGTTCTCAGACACGCTGTTTCTGCTAGATGTGGTTCTGAACTTTCGCATGGGTATCATAACAGAGGACGCAGAGGTGAGAGTGGCTGTGCTCTATTTTCAGACACAATCTGGAGGATGTTAATCCCTGCACGGACAAGCTCATACAATCCATCTCTCCCCCCATCTGTAATCTACTCAATACACGAAAGGCTAGATTAACCTCCCATGGAGCTCCATCCAGTTCACGGGCAACATTGGCACCTGCTGTTTGATTTTATAACATGGATTATTATGTTTTGTTAAATGAGAATATAGCATTTCCAATCAAGTGTTATTTAGGGTATATCCTGTTGGTTTTCATCTGTTTGTGAGGTTCTTGCCAATCACAAATGGCCCATCTGTGGTGTTTTCCACACAAGCATCTGGTTTCACCAGATTTATTCTCAGTTGGCTTCTGCCTGTTTCAAATATTCATGCATGTGCTTCAGTAACACTTCAGTGATTCTGTCAAATGAATGGCAAGCTTTTGTGAGCAGCCTACTAATCTCATCTGACATTACTGTCACCCTTAATTTTGAACTTACTCTCAAAATATTGCTTCAGATCAAGTGTTAAATTGTACATCTGATTGTGGCACGTGCTGCGCAGTATCTTCATCCATCCGCTCAATCCACTGCTGTGCTCTCCTTTTCAGGAAGCTATTCTGGACATCAAGCGGATTCGGATCAGTTACCTAAGGACATGGTTCATACCAGATGTTATAGCAGCTTTCCCTATCGGATACATCCTGCTGTTTGCGGTAATAATAAACATACTGTAACGCTATAAGTCAGCTGTTTGCAAAGGTGCATGTTGGTTCACAAAACAATGATGCACCTAATTCAAATAATTTGTTTATGGTTTTTGTTTGTTTTTTATGTGTACAGCACTTGAAATTATAATAATAAGACTTTACAGGCTAAATTAATCAAGGGAATATATTTCAATACACAAAAACATGAATGTGAAATAAGGAAATAAATTCACATCTGTGATTTGCATCTTCAGGACTTGCATTACCACAATGATGACAACCCATCCAAAGCCAACAGGATGATGAGGATACTGATGTTTGTGCGCATCCTTAGCTTGATCCGGCTGGCTCGGGTATCCAGACTGGTCAGGTTCTTCAATGAAGTGGAGAAAGTAAGTTCAAACGCCTGGCAACACACAAAGCTCACCTCCGCACCACAACGGACTCCAGAGACAAATCTAACTAGATTATTATCATACCCTTTTGTCTTTTCCTAATTCAGTAATCTGAGTTTAAACATTGGACTGAACTAACTCAAACCAGACAAAAAACTACCTTAAAATCTTTGCTAATCTCATGATAATCAGTATTTTTAGTTCTGGATTTGGTAGTTCATGGTGTTGAGACAACCAACTTCTGTTAATTGTTTGTAGTGTGCAGTTTGGTATAATTGCGCTTGCTTGAATTTCCTACAACCTATAGAAAACCTGTAATCCTTTACACTTTCTTTTTGTTGAGAATAGATTGTAAAATCTGTACTGTAAGAGTTTTGTTCTATCCCTACATGAAGATAGAACAGTGAGAGTGTGAATAACTGGGTGCATGTTTTTGAACACAGTCCTGATCACGTTATGATAGAGAAGAATCTGCTGACCTTCCTTAATACAACTGCTGTAGTTCAGCCTCTGAAGCATTTACTGTACTTGGGATTAGTTGATGTCACCGTCATAAATCTTTGGTTTTCCTCTATTTTTCTTGAAATTCAAGACGCAGTGGGCAGTTTGAGCTGGTATTCTTTGTGTTGTTGTCTTTGTTAATTAAGCTGAATTAATTGTGTTGGAAGTGATTGTCACCATACAGTACAGTACATTACTAGAGTTTTGGATGAGGCAGTGTTGGCAAATACAGGCTGGTTTCAACTGCAGGAACTTTCTCCAGGTTTAAAGGACTTTTGGAGGGTCTCGTATCTGAGCTGGCTAAACAAAGTACCTGGAAAATATTTACTGTAAGAAATATGACACTTGTGATTATATTTAGTAGTTTTGAGACGGAGATTATAGCTCAGAACACTTTCAATCGATCAAATTCTCCCAGTGTCTATTTCTGCAATTTACCCTCAACTTCGGCTTTAACTAGAAGCTTTAGTGCTACTGTTTGCAGCCACAAAACTCAAACATGGACAATAATTCCTTGTTCTTGAAGTGGAGACAAGATGGAGTGCTGGTCAAGCTGTGATGATTAAACAAGCGTGAGAAGGAATAAAGAGAACGTCAAGAATAAACCGGTAGATCTGATCTGAGAGCTAAAATTCACAGTATTTACGTTCCACAGCATATTTAGAATAAGTCACACCTGAGCATAGCCCTGACAGAAAAAGCAGATTTTGAGTGAATGCAGCTGAAACACTTTAATCAGCCCTGCAGCCCCCACAGAGCAGTGAAGAGAAGCGTTTATTTTTTACACTTCAGCTGACTCATTTACCTCATTTCCACAGAATTTTAGACCACAGTAAACCCCGGAGTGAGGCACCTGGTCTGAATCAGCCTCCAGGAGGGACTTTGTATCTTAGTCAGTGTGCAGCTTTCATGTCCTCTTGTGTAGATTGTTGATAATTATGTTTGGCTAGGTGAGTTTAGATAATTAAATATATGATATTCTGGAGTCAAGAAAAGCACGAGATAATAAGCAGTGTCTTGCAAAGTCAGTGCAGCACTCCACTCTTTAAACATGGCTACACGTAGCACATCCAAACACTGGCGGCAGCAGTAAAACAAAACCAAAAAGCCACTTAAACTCTACGGTGTCTCACGTCAGTCACAATACTTCACTCCGCAGAATGTCAACCTTTTTGGGAACATCTTTCTCAATACTTATATTGTGGGTCACCACTATTTTTTTTTTTTTTTCTGTTTCCCTTCTTTGACCTTCCGTCCATCAAAGGTCCCCAGTATTCGTTTCTGTATCACTTCTCAGCTTGCTGCTCATCTCATCTTTTCACCATCAGATCTTCTGTTTCTGCTGCGCCATTCTTCTTCTTCTCTTTCTCTGTCCTCTCCTCTTTGTTTTGACCTGGAATTACTCAGCCAGTGTTTGTTTTAACATCTTGCAGTTCTATAGACGGTGCCACAGTTCCCCTGTCACCTGCATGATCGCTTTTATTTTCTACCTCGCAGAGTTGGCCAAAACAAAGTTTTGTCTTGGCAAGGCTGCGTCTCTTGTGTGTGGGATGTAATTGGGTCCTGATTTATTATTACAGTCTGGAACTCCTTTGCTCACTTTTGGCCCACTTTCCACGTAAAAATAAACTAAATACTGTACTTCAGTGTTTTTAGAATTGATATTTGATTTGGAAACACAGAGTCTACTGAAAAGAATTAAAACAGATGATTATTTGACAGGTTGTGTTATTTCAAAGAAAAAATGGAAGGAAAAAGTTTATGCCTCCAGCTGTCCATCACAATTTACAGATTCCACTTTTGAGCAGCTGTACTCTCTGCAGCTGAAAGCACAGTTTTCTTCTGTGATAGGGATTATTTAATTATTAAAGGTGCAAATTAAGTGGTTTAGATAATCTGACTAAACTGTTGGCTTGTTTACAGCTTGCCTGCTCATCTGACTGCTCATGTTTCTTGCCCCATCTGACTTTGTTGTAGTCACTTAGTCATCTGATGCTCAAATTTGAACAAAAGCCAAAACAATTCAAAATAAATGCCAGAAGTTGTAATAAACCACATAAAAAGTGCAAATCTCACACCTTTTTCATAATTTTTTTCTTAAAAATGGACCTTAAGTCTCTAATTTAATTCAACTTGGTTCAGATTTTGCTGTTTCTGATCACTATCACTGTTTCAAACAAATGCTCTGTTTATTTTTACTGTAACACTGGGGAGCAGAACATTTGCATCCCAGTGCACATCACAGCCAAGACAAGCTGACAAGATGATCTATGGTGGGTAGAATCTGCTTATCAAGTGTCATGTCTCATGCCATCTCTTTTTGACAGGTGTCAAATGCAAACCTGGAGGTGGTGCGTCTGTTCTTCCGCATCTTGTCTCTCTTCATGATGATTTTTTTGCTGTGTCACTGGAACGGCTGCATCCAGTACTTTGTCCCCATGCTGGAGGAGTTCCCCACTGACTGCTGGGTTCGGAAGGAAAACCTGATGGTAACAGTTTATTTGAATTAAAAGTGTGAGTGATGATTGATCTTAAGTACTGCAAAAGAGAAGCACAACTAATAACCCCCCTTCCCCCAGAATGCAACTGTCATTGTAAAGTACTCTTGGGGAGTTTTTCGAGCTCTCTCCCAGATGATTGCTCTCTCTTATGGCTCTATGGATGCACCAACAAGTGAGTATTTTTTATGTTTTTCTCCTATTTAACTAAACAAAAAAGAAAAAAAAAACTGACCTTCTAACATTGGTGGTCATTTTTGTTCAGATTATGTTGAACTGTGGATCGTCATGGTCAGCATGGTTTCTGGCTGTCTGATGTACACCGTCCTCGTGGCCAACGCTACAGCCATGATCGCCAACCTCGACCCAGCAGCCAAGGAATACAAGAGCAAGGTCCTCTTGGGTTTCACTCCATTTCTTCCTTTAGCTCTTCCCCTTCTGTTTGCAAAGTTACGATGCCCCTTTATTTGTAGGTATCAAGAAGTAGTGATGATCTAGCTGCTAGAAGCCATTTAGAAAGTTCAACTCATTTATCTCCACAAGAAAAAGGGCATCTATCCTACCAGCAAGAAAAAAAAAATGTAGAAAATAGCGCCATGTGTAAGAATAGGGATTGGTTCTTGCTTTTCCTTAGCAAAGACAATTATACTACGGTGGCATTGCATTTATTAAGTCTTTATTTCAATGAGAAAAGCATGAAGTCATCAGTTGTGGGAGAAGAGCTGTGCTGTTATGATGCAAGATTAAATATACAGTCTTGGAAAAGAAAAGTACTAAAAAACTGCAAGGTGTGGGTGATCACAGGCAGGTTGTGAATATGCAGGCAGAAGTTATTTAATGCTGGTCTGCAGCCATTAGCATGATGGAAAGCCACACAGATTCACAAAGCACCTACAGTACGTGGGCCACAGAGTGGTTTTTTGAGGTGGAAGACTTTTCCCCTCCAGAATCCCCTCAGCTAGCGCACTGATTAAAGAACAGGGGGGTCCTGAACTGTATTAGTTTTAGCCGTTAGCGCTGATCACAGCAATGTCCGATTCACATTCATAGCTACATTTGCATCAGTGGGCATCGTTTCTATGACTGCAAGGCAAGGAGCCGCCTTTTTTGATTCTGGTAGGAGGGGCCGTGAGTTTTTCTAAATTTTCTTGTTAGATGAAAGAGCACATAGTATGCTTCTATATTACATTTTAGTGTGAAAAACAAATCCTGGTTTTAACCTGGTTGTTTTTGACCCACAAAATCCAGATTTTTAAAGAAAATTAAAAGATATTAATTTTACCAACAGTAGGTGGTTTTCATCACATTAAAGTGATACTATGTTGTGAACAGTGGTAACTGAAAGTGCTGTAACTCTCAACAGATGAGCCGTTTGGAGCACTACATGACCTTCATGAAGCTACCTCCAGAGTTGCAGCTTCGTATTAACAACTACTACCAGGCTCGCTACGGAGGGAAGTGGTTTGATGAGAAGGATGTCATGGACATTGTGTCCTCAGCCCTCAAGGAGGTGGTTAAAAATTAATGTACATTTATAAACTACTTCTATCTGATCATTCCATGAATCTGGTAATGAGGCATCTTAAGCAGTTAAAGGTAGAGTCCGGAGTTTCCCCCTGAAAATAAGGTCCCCTTCCTGGGCAGCAAGTTTTGTTTGCAACTGCCCCTCCCCTGACTGTATTTTACCTTTTCCCTTTGTTTTGGTGCGTTCGGAATCAGGGCATTTCTGGGCGGAGATTTGCGTGTTGTCTCCAGCCAATGACAGAACTAAGGGTGTTGCATTTTGTTGGGATAAACTCATCGATTGGAGCAAACTTTTTTTTTTTTTTTTTAAACGTCGACTGGAGCCGACACCAGATTCACTCAATTCTCGATAAAAAATGGCGGCTGCAGCGAAGAAAAGGAAGTAGTTTGCGGCGAAAAGAGCTTCAGATAGTGCACGCTCAAACTCACGAGTTAATATTGATATGGCTTTCACCTGTTTCCGAGCTTTGAAGGAGACGCTTGGGGCTGAAGAGCGATGTGGGGTGATGCTCTCAGTTTGAATCGGGTTTACAAACACAACTGGGTGAACACTCTGGACTATACCTCTAAAGTTACAAACACATGCTGTTAACTGTAACATAAAAGAAAGAAAAGGAGCTAACCAAATTACAGTGAGTTATTAAAGATTAAATTAGACTTAAGACTCATTTTGGTACAAGATATTTTTGTGGCGCTGTACAGTTTATTGTCATTAACATCCTTATGTTACAGGGTTCGGAGAGAAAATATTGTTGATTTAGTTTGCACAGTAAGCACAAGATGTGTCTTTCTTGAGGATGACTTTGTGACCATCCTCTCCACTGCACATATAAATACACAATTTATATACGGTTTACTTACGTATGTACAAATTCATTGTTGTTATACTTTTAACTCATGCTGTATTACCATCATATTCATAGTACAATTATATATGAATGAATATGTGTCTCAAGCAGGGTTTATAATCATTCCCGTTCATTTTGCAGGAAATCCTGACTGTGATGTGCAGCCGGCTGCTAAAAAAAAGTGCCAATGTTTCAGAACAGAGACGAAAACTTTATTAATGCTGTCCTGCTCAAACTGGAGTACGAGGTGTTCCAGGAAGGAGACGCCATCGTTCGACAAAACGTTCCCGGTGATCGAATGTTCTTCATCGACCACGGCCAAGTAGTCATGGAGACTGATTCCTACGAGAGGGAGCTGTGTGATGGAGACTTTTTTGGAGGTGGGTGTGATCCATCCTGTTTGTTTTCAGATTTTTTTCTTGAATTATTCACCACATTAATGTTTGTTATCCTCATTGCTTTCTGCTATTCATAAAATCAGTTTAACACTCATTTTGGAACCCATTAAGCTTTAGAAGAGTGATATTACAGTGAAAACCAAAGCAATCAAAGCCATTAAAAAGGCTCACAGTGTCCCTGTGCTTAATTTTTGTTTTTAAAAATGTGTCAGTACTGTCACACTAAAGGTTTCAGATGGATTTGACCGCATTGTGTGCAGCTGTTTGTCTGATATTTCCAGAAGTTATCAGCTACACATGCCTCTTCTACAGTTTTCAGCTCACTATGCAAATTATCTGTAGTGACAGAAACAATTTTTTTTCTTTAGAAGTTTTCCTTGTGGTCCGTTTTGGGTGAGACTGTTTAAAATTTGAAGAATTAAAACTCAAACTATTTATGGCTAAATGGGACTGGGCATGTTTTTGTGTCATAGAACAAATTAGCATAAATCAGACTTTACAAAAGTACAATGTAAAGGAAGGAAAAAATTACAAGGGCAGCCAAACTGCTCAGCTGAGTATCGTGCAGCTATCTGGTCATATTGAAAATGGGATTCTGGAAAAAAGATCAATTAATTTACTACGTAGCGCCCCCCAGTGGTCATACAATGCAGACTTATATTTTTTATTCATTAATTCATTTTTCCCTGTTTCATCAATTCCATTTCTCCATCACAATGTACAGTTTGCCTAAACATCAGTGAACTTGACTCGGCTCCTCTCTGCTTTCCCACTTCTCGCCATTCCCCTCAGTGGGGGAGGGTTTTTATTATTGTGCTGCTGAAGCTAGAGTCGGGACAGAGCCCAACTCGATATGGGTGTGGAGTGGACTGGTTATAGCACTGTGTGAGTGTGTGTGGCTAACTTGGCGTATAGAAGTGTTTTACCTTTCAACAACTGTGAGCTACAGATCCCACCTTACATCAAGAGAAGGAAAAACAAAAAGGTCTAAATCTTTACTATCTGTTAATAATCATTCACACTGATTCAGAGCCCACATTCTTGGATATGCAATCTGCATTCATACTTTGGATATTTGTGTCTATGATGTGCAACTTTAATCCTTGTAGAGTCTAAAGATGTGAAACAGGAAATTAACTCTGAAACAAAGAGTTTTTCTGCACTAAAGTAGTAACATACAGTAGGAATCTGGATTTTGAAGTGAACCCAATGAAGCCACTGGACAGATTTCAGTTTTTGAAACTAGTTTTTTTGTTTGTTTGTTTTTTAGCCCCCAGAGATTGCTGCTTGGATTAAAACACATTTTTGATCCAGTGGCAGACAAGTGCTTCTCCAAGATGGGTTCACTGGTCCGTGTGCCTCTTCCTGTTAACATTGACTGTAATGAAAGAATGCTTTTAGAAATCCAAACCAAGGAGAATAAATCTACTTTTTTTTTTTTTTTTACCCTAATTTAGTTTATTTAATTTCCAGGCTTTAGGTGGGAACAGGTCCTAATCTGTTTGGCATCAGAACATTTAGAGCTAAGCAGGCTTTCCCAAACAACTCAGCAGCGTCTGGTCATTTAATTTAGGATTAATTGTCAGAGCTCATCCCCATCATTAAGGTTTACTTACACGCTCATTTACAACAGTCTTCTGCTTCCTTCTGTGTCTGCAGAGACATGTGTGCTGACCAAAGGCAAACATCTGGCCACAGTGAAGGCGTTGACTGACTGCCAGTGCTTCTCCCTGTCCTGGAATGACTTCCAGCATGTGCTCATGGGCTTCCCAGATGTCAAAAAGGACTTGGAAAAAATGGTCCTGCTCAATGATGACGATATATTTCTGTGAGACCAAAAAAAGCACTTTGACTTTCTGCTTTATGAAGAGGACACAAGCTATCGAGCTATGCATTGCAATGGCATTTTGTGTGGTTAAGTGATGGACTGTGAGACTTCACAGGGACACGAGTGGAACATTTATTCTCTCATAAGATTGAAAATTTAGAGCTTCTCATGAGTCTAGGAGTCATTTTATCTTCTGATCCATCAGCTAACAGCAATAAACAAAGACCTCAGCAGTAAGGAGAGTCAAATATTTGGTGTCAGCCTTGTTTTTGAAGCTGCAATTTAATTTGAATGTTTTCCAATTCTCATTCCCAAAAAAAGATCGCGTAAACCATCACTGGGGAATTCTGTTTTTTGAAAGTACAGGAAAATACAGGGAAGAATGTTTTGGCTGCACCCATTTTCTCTAATACAAGAAGAAACACTGATAACCTGTATTTTGTTAAATCAGGCACAGTATCTCAAACTTTTAGCATTCTTTTTCTGTGGTTTTGCAACCACTTTGGTTCAAACACACACATCAGGGTTTCTTTATGCTTGTACTGAGGTGTCTGTGTCTCTGTACTGCTCTCTGCTCTAGCCAAGTCAGAGATTTAGTACTTTACTGTGCAGGTGATCCTCCAAAGACCTCATAGAGTGTGAGCATAGACATTTATACTCCATGTTAGGTGGATACTGACTGGATGAAAGTTAGCTTGGGTGGTATGGGCTCAGTGAAATTGAGTTCATAGCAAAGAAAGAAGCTCCGAAACATTAAATGACAAAGAGGCACAGATGAACAGCACAAATACTGGACTGTCTTCATTCTTTAAAGTATGCCCAAAATCTATTTTTTTACCTCAATAATTTATCCTTAATGATTTCTTGTGTGTTACAGTACAAGACCTACTGTATCTAAAGCAAAATCACCCATTAGCACAAGTGCTGAGGACTCTGCAGATTCCCATCCTCAGCCTCAGAAAAATGAAGGCAGATAGCTGGTGTGTTCTGTTTGGAGGACCCAACTCCGACCAATTCTGATTTCTTATTGGGTGGGGCTCTGGCAAGTTAAAGGAAACACAGAGCTCAAGCAACTGAAGGTGGACACGCAGGTTGGTGTGTTTTCTTCTGTGATACTAACATGTCAAACATGGCATCTTTTATCTGTGACTGTGAGAATATGTAAGTCATAAAGTCAACCCAAAGATGTTAAACAACAGTAAATTCAGGCTGTTTAGAGACATGCAGTGTCCCATCAGAAATATGAACCATGAGAATACTGTATGAACCACAAGAGAACAGTCCGCCCAAAATGACACTGATGTTACAACCAAAAGGGATTAAATAATAATGGCTGCCAGAGGATGAAGACTGGCCGTGTTCCTTTGAGAGAGCATGCTTTCCCTGTCTTTCTTTTGTATGCAATTCATACCACTGAGAAAAAGCCAAGAGCAGTGCCCCCAGCAACCTGCCACAAACTATTTCTAGGCTATGTCAGCCATTTGTCTGGGAAAACACAGTGATCTGTGGCTTTTCCCTGGGAAACGGCTGGGGAAGCAGATAATCCCGGGTAGGGGGCTGCACGTGTCACACAGGTGGCTACAGAGATGTCAGAGGACCACATTCAAAGCTTTACTGACATCAAAAAGTCCACAAATCTTGACGCTTCCTAGATTTTCCTCTAAAATAAAATGATCCTTTATAAAGTGCATTAAATTTTTACAACTGTATAAAAACTAGCTTCACATTCTTTTTTTAAGTTTGTCTCAATTAGAAGCCAATTTAAAATTCATTCAATCTGTGATTGGGGTTGTATTTTTTCCCATTCATGTGGATGGGAATTTTGTTGTGATCTACTCTAATTTATCTTTATTAAAGGTAGAAACTTGTACTTACTGTTGGGTGAGAGAGTACCAGTGCAATTTAGTGAATACGATTTTGAGCTCTCTGTGTGAGAATGGCAGGTTGATTTTTCTTTCACCAAACACCAAACAGTGTATAGCTGGTATTGTGAGGATGAAGCCAATAGTTTCATAACAGAAATCAGACCTCTTGTAAAGATCTTAAACTTACTCTTTTTGCCACACCTACTGCTTTTTTTTCTCCAATGTTTCACAAGATATCCCAAAGGATGCGGCTGCATCGTTTTCTGAGAAAAGTTCAGATTAAAATGGTTTCCAGAAATGCGAAAGGGTTTCTATCTCAGTAGTTCTTATTAAAGCCACATCTGGTGCAGTTTTAATCACTTGTTTAGCTCAGTGTCTTATCTTTAGCTGTACACCATCCAATCCAGGATTTTTGCTGACTGCGCTGACCTTAAAAGTTTTTCTTACTTTGCTGGAGAACAGAGGCTGGTGAATGTTTCAGCTCATACTGTTAATCTAATGAGAAGTCTCAGCCCAGTTGGTCTATCAGTGCTTCTTGCTTTATCAAACATCTCTGTAGGTGCCACAAACTTTAAGAAAAGTCTTAAGTTGTTCAACAATGGTGTCTTAGAGTCCTAAAGGGTTTTAATCGTGAAAATCAATGTTTATTTTACTGTCGTTTTTTCATTAAATCTGGCTAAATTTTTGCCTGATTTACCCTAACAATGATAAAATGTACCAGCATTCTTATTGACATTTTGCATTATATTTTGATTTATGCTTCTTTTTTTTTAAATTAAAGAAACACAGTTGTGGTTTCTGATGACCCTGAATTGGACTACGTCAGCAGTTCTCAACCTTTTTTCTACAAAGTACCCCTTTTGAAATATATTTTCAGCCTAGTACCCCTTATCTACCGCAAAATACCCACCAAGCTTTTTCTGGTCTAAAACATAATAGGTGTCTTAATGGTCCTTAGACGTCTAGGCTAAAATCGGTCTATCACTTGCCTAAAAATGAAAGTTTTTTTAGCTGTTTAAGCTTAGACTAAATCTAAACTACACCATACATTGATCAATGACTGTTAAAAATGTTTTATTCCAACATTTGGCCATCTTTTATACAGCTTACAGTTGTTTTTTAATTTAATATTTAATAAATAATGGATTCTATTCTCACGTCTAGATTCAGGCTAAAATATAAACCGATTACAGTTGGTGAATTTTGGTCTAAACTTAGTTGAGACGTCTACATCTTTGACTCAGTGGGTATGTTTGGCTGGAAAAATAGATTAAACGAAAAAGAATGTTGCACTTTGTCACTTGTGTTTGGTTTGTTAAACTGGAACCGTGCAAAACAGTTGTAATTTTGACTTCGTTGGCCCTTAACCCTCTTTATTTTGAGTCAGATTTCTACTACGCTTCAACCACGACTCCATTGTTTGCATTATCAAGATGACAGTGATTGACATTTCATGTCATCTGGCTTGTAACAAGTTGGATCAAACCATGTTAGTATGTGGAGGAAAGGTTTTTAATGAAACAGAGAAACTACGTTTAAACAGTTTATGAACGTACACTTACATTTATTGAAATCTTTATTAGATCAGTTTAATTAAAGGATGTTTATTCATTCATTAAAAAACATGGATATTAAAAAATTTCACGTACACCCTGGAATGCCTCAAAGTACCCCCAGGGGTACCCATACCCCCATTTGAGAAACAGTGGACTAAGCGGTACAGGAAATGAATGAGCTGTGGTTTCTTTGCTTAGTGAGGTCGTCCTGTATGAACCCAATATGTCCAGATCACCACACAGATTAGTTCAGTACTATACCCTTCTCTCAAAGTGAGCCCTTCACTGCTGAGCGCTGTACAAAGAGCATCTTTTTAGCAATACTTTCTTTATCCTTAGGGAAAATTAAATGATTCTTCCACCTGAGTGAAAGCACTTTTTCAGGACTTTTATATAAGTGCATTTATGCAAATCAGCCCTTAAAAAGAGCACTGCTGGAACAAATCATTCATTCAGCACTAATTTCAAGTAGATATTGCTTCAGTAATAACGTTAATCCAATGAGTTTGGCTCCCCCACTCTCTTAATCCCCTTATTAAATGGACTTCGGACTGATTTGAATTTCTAGGATGAAAAATCTTAATTATAGCAGTGACAACTGATGCAAATTGACAAACACTCTGGAGTCACATGAGAGTTTTATTTACGATCTATTATTTTAAAGGATGCTGTGATGATGCAATCTTCTGTAGTACCTTTCTTCAAAAACACACTAATCAATTACTTTTAAAGCTTATTAATCGGCTAGATGTTTGTCGACCCAGTGTTAACACTGGTGTTGAACGCAGTATTCAGGCTTTGATTATCTGCTTTGATTTAGGTTTAAAGTCTGAACTCTTCAGTCATTGAGGCACTGTTGATGCATCTTTCTAGTGGATGAAAAGCATTTGCTTCCCTGTGTGTAAAAGGAAATTTGCCAACTCAGCTCACAACAAACGCAACAAAGGTCACAGCTCTGCAGAATTAAATAGTCAAGTTTATTTTCATACCAAGAAGATGAATGCAGCATGCTTTTTCCCCCAAAGGACCTCACTATTTTTCTGTCACATACATCTTTTTGTCTGGAAGCTGAATATTTAATAGCATGCAGATACAGCTGCGTTCCTCTTTGTTTTTTACAAACTTGGTCTCGGAGGGGGATTGAGCGTATTTGCTTGATTTCTTATGTAACTGCTTTAAAACTTTAGTTTATTTATTCTAATATTATTTAGCATTAATTAACACACATGAATGCCTTTGGGAATTAATTATTTCTCGAATCTCAGTTTGAGAAGTTCCATGTTAACAGTTTATGCAAACTTCATTAGTGCATAGTGTCTGTCAACCCTCAACTTCTGGTTTAAGGATCAGACGGGACAATGTTTAAGGTTGGGAATTGATTACGTCAGTATGGGGACTCACAAAGATAGAGAAACTAAAAATGTGTTTAAGAGCATTCATGCAGAAAAGGTTGTTGAATTGTTATGTCACCTCAAGTTTAGCTTTGCACTGCATAATGACATGGAAAACAAGAGATGATTAAACTTTAATGACTCCTGATGGGGGGAATTTGAAGACCTTATGCCTATTCCACCCCGCCAACCTGAGTGTTTCACCGTCACCAACTCTGAAGCTGAGCTCCCTCAGCGTTTGGGCTTGAGGCTCAAATACTGGGATTTGACCTTTGGTATGACCTCCAGAAGAGTGGGCTGGTCCGTTAGCCCCAACAATCCCAGCTGGTGATTAGGGGGTCAGCTCCCTCTCTCGGTAAACACTGACTGAGCAGAACAAGCTATTTTTGTTATAAAATGTTCTTTAGACAAAACTAAATGACTGCTTTTAATATTAGAGAATAGCCTTATAAGATACAGTCAGGGCTGTAACCATAATTATGAATTTAGTGAGGTACAAAATCATACAAGTATGCAATGCGTGGGCAAAAAAAATAAAAAAAAGTACTTGATTTTTGAATAAAAAGTAAAATAAATGGTATTTTAAACTGTGCAATTTACACAAATACACAAATATATATATATAATTTTAGAAACACAACTCCTGATTTCAGCTGTAGTGGTTAATATAATGTTTGATCTATGAATTAGATGTTCATATTTCTTGGTAAAAATCAATATCTTTTTATATATAAAAAAGAAAATCCCAGGAAATATTAACCAGGGTACTTACCTTGGGTACCTCATAGCTAGTTACGGCCTTGGATACAGTATGAGCTGAAAGGTTTCTAGACACAGACATGTACAGCTACCCTCTTTCCCTCATGCATAAGGAAGTCCCCCTACACAAAACAAGACATGCATGCTGAACATCTCTGTGATTATTTTATTTCTCCTTGTGGAGATGTTGCATTTTAGAGCACTGCAATTTTTATTTCAAGAGAGTAAAAATAACTACACTAACTGGCCACTTTATTAGGTACATCTGTTCAATTTTCTTGTTCAAAATAGCTGATGAGTCAATCATATGGCAGCAGTTCAGAGCATGCAGTCATGTAAACATGATCAAGACAACAAAGTTCAATAGAGCATCAGAGTGAGGAAGAAAGGGGACATGGTTGTTGGTGCCAAATGGACTGATTACAGTTTTTTTGTTTGTTTTTTTTTTTACTATTCTACAGGATTTTTCTCACACAACCATCTCTACGGTTGACAGAGAATGATTCAAAGAGGAAATATATCCAAAGCAGATGTTTGGACCAAAATGCCTTGTTGATGTTGAATGGGGAGACTTGTTCAATATTATATAAAAGCAACAGTCACTCAAATAACCGCTGGTTCCACTGGTATGCAAAATACCATCTCTGAACACACAACGCATCCAAACTTGAAGCAGATGGGCTACAGCAGCAGAAGACCACACTGGGTGCCACAACTGTCAGCTACGCTAAGAACAGGAAACTGAGGCTACAATTCACAAACCCACCAAAGCTGAACAATAAAAGATAAAGAAATGTTGCCTGGTCTGATGAGTCTCCATTTCAGCTCTGTTTGGCCATCCTGCTTTAACAGTTCAGGATGCTAGTGGTGTGATGGTGGGGTGGTTTTTCATGGCATACTTTGGGCCACTTATCACTAATATTGTATCATTAAACACTATAGTTTAGCTAAATATTGTTACTGACCATGGTTTCTTGAACATGATAATGTACAGTATGTACCCCCAGTCACCAGATCTCAGTCCAGAGCGGCTTTGGGACGTGGTGGAATGTGAGATTCTCATCATGGATCTGCAGCAACTGTGTGATGCTATAATATGGAGCAAAATCTCTGAGGAATGTTTCCAACACCTTGTTGAGTTTATGGCACCAAGAATTAAAGCAGCTCTGGAGACAAAAGGGAGCCCAACTCAGCTCTCAGTTCTAGCCTAATAAAGTGGTGTGTATGTTGCTAGCACTGATCCACCATTTTCACTTGCTCTTTCCTGCTTACAGTTATGTAATTACATCCAATGGGTTACATACATATAACAAGAAACCATATGGCTTTGTCCACGGGGCTTTTCTAGATTAGGCTTTACAGAACATTTGGTATTTCTGCTAGGGAGCCATATGGTATGACGCAAATTTATCTTCGGATCAAGCAGTGCTGATAGTGATTCTTGGTCACTAAACTTATGAACACAAACATTAGGAGAGCAATTTCTGATTGTTCTCATTCACAATAAGTTTATCTGATTTAAACCAATGTTCTACTCTTTCCTTGAACTCATGTACGCAAAATCAGGAGTAGCTGTAACTGCAGATGGACTATCTGATTAAAGTTAACTGATTCAGGAAGGATTTCTGTTTTCCTCTAAATCAAAAACATGAAAGATTATTACATGAAATGGTTGCTGTACTCATCTGCTGAAATAATTCAGTGGAAAATAAAAGGGATAAGCCTGTTAAAATTTAAGTCTGGAATGTTTCAGTTGTGCGTCCATTCAATTATGTACATTTACATAATACACTTAGACCGATGAGTTTAGTTACAGTGAGCCATTTTGGAAACATAAACGGCTTTTACTCTTGATAGTTTTTACTCTTCGATCAGTGGGATTTATCGCAGAGCCGTCCAGCCAGGATGCTTTTAAAGAGATTTAACTGCCACCATATCTTATGTCCTGTTTCTATATAGTTTGAGAAGGTGAGTTTCATTAGAGATAACTTAAAGTAAAACATAGCAAGAATTTGAACTCAACATAAATGTCTTATGAGATAATAACTGTAATGTCTGTCTCTGCTCCTGATCGGTCCGGTTGGGCAACCTCTGTGTCTTCTGCTGTGGCATAACCAAACAAATAGAAATAAATCCCCCTGGAAATGGACCACACACAACTTTGTCTTGTGGGTTCCTTTAAAAGTCTTCCACATGTGGAAGCACAAACGGAAAAAAATCTAGCTTATGAAGAACATCTTCATCATTTAAAGGCTGCTGGCTCCTAAATCTTTCCAAACAATTACATGGTTCCTTAGCTGTGTTTTGACAAAATGTGTTTACAGTGTTTATTCATGAGTAAAGCTGATGTTTGTCAAACCAAAACAAAACCTGATCATGTTTTCCTATAGCGGCTCATATCAGTTGTTTGCCTAGAAAAATTGATATGACCCTCAGTTTGTCCAATATTTATACATTTACTTGAACAGTAAGTATTCAACACTTTCCGTTTCTTTTGAACTTTAGAGGATTATGAGGAAAATTACAATGTGTTTTATATATCTTCTTCACATGCTTAACAATTTATGGGGAGGGGAAATATGGGTCATTTTGATTATTTTTATGGCACAGATGCCACAGAGATGTTTTCCACAGGTTTCTGTGGTGCTGCACTTGCTTTTGATTTGTTTTTATTATTTATGAGTTAATGCTTGAAAATGGACATAACACTAATGATTTATGTTACAATTAGATTTTAATTTTGTTTTTGAAAATACATGAAGATAGATAGAAATACAATGATTCTAATAAAACAAAAAAAAAACATAAACTATATGCCAAAAACCTGTTTTTGAATTTAAAATAATATATTCCTCAAAAAAGTCAGCATCTCATTTTTTGATGTTGGTTTGTCTGTGTGCCTCTCACTAAAATCTAATGTGGACAGCTTCATCTCCTGACTGCAGGGTCTTATCATTTAACCAAATTGGGGTCATTTTCCAGACTTGTAGAGCCAATCTGTCGCCTTCATTAAAACTGAGACAGTTATCACAAAAAAAAAAAAAAAAAAAATCACTGAAATCTACTGAATGTGTTGAACCAGTACCATTATTTTCTTACATAATTCTGAGCATGTATTTGTTTGCCTTTATAACCCAACAGGCCAATTCAGATTTTTAATAATTAAATTAATACAACAGCTTGGAATGCATTTGTCTTTTGTTGAACCACTTGTATAAAAGAAATGATTGATTTTTTTTTTTTTAAATACTTGCATAAAATTTGGTATGCTACATTAAAATTGATGGCAAAATGCAAAGCTTGGATGATAAGATTTTACTGATGAGACATGACATGACACTTGAGCATAAAAGAATTGGTTCAAAATAAGGTCAGGTAAACCATAAACGCACACAGCTAACATGGGAGAGCATCGTATAAGATATCGATACGTAAATGAATTTTAAGAAACTTTAAAAAGTGGAGCGATTTTTCTTTAACAAAAAAATAAAATAATAAAACAGAAATCCCAACTTCCAACACAGGGGGGCGCACATGAACCATCATATGAGCACCAAAAAACGAAGAAGAAGGTATTTCCGTTTGTACCGGAAGAGGCGCCAAAGTTGAATTTGTTTTTCTTGCAGCAGAAGAGAGACGATAAATAACGACTTGTTGGCGTTTTAACGGCTGTTTCAAACCTTTGAATATTTTGGACTCCTTCTCTAAAATGGACCCGACATCACAGTTCTTCTCCAAGCTGAGGAAACTCGCAGTGAATTTAGAGTCAGAAACTGCCAGACTCCAACACGCCTTCGAGAACCGCAACCATGACGAAGACGGCGGCGATACATCAGGTTTTGTTTTGTTTTTTTTTTTTTTACTTTGGCGCTATTCTTTCAAAGCATAATTATTTATCTTGAACATATGTGCTGATATTAGTACCTTATTATTTCAGAAAACAAAGCTAGGGGGATGCGAGCGTATCACGAACTGAACAGTGAAGTTGGTAATCTAAAGGTACGTATTCATGTAAACGTGCTTATATCACATTTTCAGCTGTTACTCAGCTCAGCACCAAACACCGCTGTGATTAGTCTGTTAAAGTTATCTCAGTCGTGCATCAAGTCCGGCATTCAACAAGTAGGCTACTCGTAAAGATGCTGCCAATAAAGTGCTAATTCAGTCTGTCATGTCAGCTAAATGGCCCAAGGTATCAAAGGTTTAAAAAAAAAATCCTTTGCAATAATACAGCCGGCATTGTAGTTGTGGAGCCATATGCTCCCACATGTTACATCATTGTTAAACGCGTTACACTTGTTTTTTTATGTAAAATAATCCGTTGTAACGTCAATGGAAGTTATATCAATGGAGTGGCACAAAAAGTGTATAATGTGCATAAAGTGTGAAACACTTAAATGGTCCAGCAACACCCTTCTTTTCTTTTACACTTTTGGGGGAAAATGGAGAGAGGTTAAACAATTTATTTAGATTTTCCAATACCAACATAAATAAATGCATGTTTAGATGACAGTGGTATGACCACCTTTATTCTTTCTTCTCTTTCTCTTTAAGCACACCAAGTAGAATTGCGGGTGACTTTTATTCTTTTGTCAACCAAGATGATCTCGCACTGCTTCCACAATGTTTTGGTCCAGGCTCTGGAAAGGATTTATCATTCTAGAAGACTTGTTGCCCTTGTTTGTTTTTTTTAATTCAGTTTTTCTGCCATTTGGTTTTCTTCCGTCTTTTTAATGCTTATGTTTGTAGATATTAATGATGAAAATAATACATTTTGTTTATAGGGTAGTTTCCAAAGACATACAAAAATGTTTCCTGACAGAAAAACAACAATACAAAATGCAACAATTGAAGTCGGTGAGAAACCATGTCTGTGATTATCAGATCCAATTGTACAGTGCATACACTGAATGTAAACACATTCCCTGCAAACCTGACCATGGTTGACCTGTAAATTGTATTAATGGACTGTTTTGAGCAACAAATGCCAAGTTAGATTCTTGTTCCTCTACAAAGTTTTTGACTTTTCAATTATCTATAGGTTGGTTCTGTACCTAATATATTGTTTTCTGGGAAGAGTCAGATGTCTGATGAGAATGAGAACTGCAGGTGACATTAATGGATCCTAACTAAACTTATAGCAATCAGTCTATTTATCCGGACTGTAAAGGTATTTAATCATTCAACATAAAGAATTCAGTTAAGCTTATGAATTTATGATTTTTTAAAAGACATTTAAAATCTGTGTGGAGTGAATCTGTGTGGAGTTTGCATGTTCTCCCCGTGTATGCGTGGGTTCTCTCCGGGTACTCCCGCTTCCTCCCACCGTCCAAAGACATGCATGCTAGGTTAATTGATCACTCTAAATTGCCCCTAGGTATGAATGTGAGCGTGAATGGTCGTCTGTCTCTCTGTGTTGGCCCTGCGACAGACTGGCAACCTGTCCAGGGTGTACCCCGCCTCTCGCCTGATAATAGCTGGGATAGGCTCCAGCAACCCCCGCGACCCTGAACTGGATAAGCGGTACAGAAAATGACTGACTGATGATGACATGATTTAAAATCTATTTAAATGTCTTTAGAGCACATCAGCTTTGTGAATACTATCACATAAAATCTAAATGTGTGGGCCTGTAATCTTCTGTCTTGTAGGTACAGATCCAGGGTGAGTTGGCTGAGCAGAAAGCCCAAGAAAATGAAGTGAGCAGCTTTATTAAAGCCTGTAAAGTGATGGAGCAGAAGGTCTGTAGAGACATTCAAACACTCAAGACACACCTGGAGAAGTATGGTTACCAAGCTCCCATCCAGAGGCCAGTCAGTAAGTAGTAATCATGTCTTTTGAAATGCTTGATAATTCTTTGGTATTGACTAAAAACATTGGGAAAGCTTCACTTCAGATGACATGTTTTAATTTAGTTCGTTCTTCACACAGAACCAAAAGATCAGGAAGTGGAGGCTGAAGATAAAGTAGCAGAACAGGATGAAACTAACACAGCTGTGGTGGATGAAGGAAGCCACGAGGAGGATGAAGACATTCAGTGCTCATCACCTCAGAAAATGGAGCCCCCCTTCACTGATGTGATGCGAACCCCTCAGCTCTCAGACTTTGGTTTGTCTGAGCTGCAGCTGAAGAGAGCTCTGGCTGGGCCAGAGTGGTGCTCTGAAGTCCCACCTATGCCTGAGATGAGCCTCCCACACCCTTCACTCAACACACCAGCACCACCCCCCATGCCCATAACTCCTAAATGCACCTTACGGATGGATGACGATGAGCTGCAGACTCCCCAGATGCATCACTTTGGTATCACAGAGCATACCATGTGTCTGAACAATGATTTCACAATGGATCTGTTCCAGAAAAACGTTAAAAATCCCCAAAGGTAGAGCACAATGAGGACTGCATTATATACACAGTAGCAATAGATGATGAGCTTGACTTGTAACAAACAGAAGCAGCATTACTTCTATGGATGTCTTGAGTTCAAAGTCTTCATTTTTGTTGCCTTATTCATTAGTGTCTTTCTTCATCAGACCACCACAAGACATACCTGTGCCAACAGTGAACTCTGTAGTGGAGAGTTTGCAGACAAAAGGTATGATATTGTTAGTTTCTTCCTCATAACCAGTTTCTAAAAGTTGCTTCACTATTAGCTTTAATCGACATGTTCACAAATTTAGATCTGCAGTAAGCAATTATTTTAATAGTCAATTATGATTCAATGGAGTAATAATGAGTCCAAATTGGCACCAAAGACTGTGGTTGACACACAATGAGTAGGTGCATTACTGCCCCTCACTGGAATTGAGTGTCCGGAAATAGTTTATACAGACCGGAAGCAATGCGTGAAGCAGGACTTTAAAAGTTAAACGAAGCATTGATTGCTAAAATATTAATCGATTATTTTTTCTAATTGATTAATTCGAATAATTTGGTTAATTGTTTTTAGCCCTTCACAAATTTGTCTGGCTGGGATGAAGCAGAACACAACAGCATGCTTTTTTTTTTTTTTCTGTGATTACTTGGTTTCTTACCAACATATCTCTTTTGCTGGAGAGGTTATTTTTCCTGCAGTTATGGCATATGACAGGGGTCTGCAACCTGTGGCTCTTTGGGCTTTCTACAGTGGCTCTCATTTTGACTAAAAGTAATGAAGCACTTAAATTTTTTTGAAAATTTTTAAATATATAGCTTCATAACATTTGTAGGTTTTAGAAGTTTTTTCATGGAATAACTGTTTTGAATTACCACAACATGATGACACTAGAAAGTACTGTAATATATATTTAAATCTATTCCTCTTGTCAGTAGCTTATAGGGCATTTTTCCCTCATGATTTCCCACATCTACCTTTTTTATTTATTCATTTTATTTATTTTTTTTAAGTCCAGTTGAAGAAAATGTATATATTTTCTTTTTGTATGTTTTTTTTTTCTAACCCTAAAAGAAGAAATAAGACTGATTCCTTTAAAATGATAGCAAATTTTATGTAGTAGGTCGAAGTATTTATCAAAAATGATGAGTTGCCTTTTTTTTAACTTTTTTTAAAGGCCATGGGACATTTGTCGCTCTGCGACATTTATTTAGCTGGCTCTTCTTTAGGTTGTAAAGGTTGCAGACCCCTGGTATATGAGCTCAGCAGTTACATTTAGGTCTGTACCAGAAACAAAGCCCCTTTGACAGCTAACGGAAATAATCAGTTATATTTTCCCCTCCTTTTGTCAAGTATTTACTTTTCCATACGCTATTTTAGTTTCTTAAAAATTGTGGGTCAAAAAAGCCCCCAAATATGTCAAGTTTTTGTTTTCTTCTAATAACTCTCTGTCATGAATAAGTAAATTAAATTTTTGTTCCAAAGTTTTGAAATAATGAATTTTTATTCCTAATTGGACAAAACTATGGAAAATGTTATGTAGGATTTGGTGACATCTAGTGGTGAAATTGAAGACAACCGCCTGAGTTAAAGGTAGAGTCCCCCCACCGTTTCTGTTTGGAAACAGCAGCATTCAAACTTAGCGCTACTTCCTCTCAGGCTAATGGCCGCCTCGTTCTTCAAACTATTCAGCTTCAAGCTTCTCCTTCAGAGCTCAAAAGCGGGTAAAAGCCAAACTAATATTAGCCCTGGTTTTCCAACTTGCATTATCTTAAAGGGATATTGTGTAAGTTCTCCTGTGTTTTATTCACAAAAACTGATTATTTGGTTCAAAAGTGTTTTTTCATTAATCAGTAATCACTCCCATCAACAAACTGAAGTGCTCCTCTAAGTTCTAAATTTGCCGTTCGTATCATTCATTTATACATCGAGCGGGTCGGCTCGGTGAAGGCTGCCATGTCGTATCGCCATGTTTTTGCGTTCGGGAGAAGCGTGACAGTAGGAAAACACAGAAACTCACCGGACACACCGGAGTTTTCAGCTCAGTTCGAGGTAATGCCTTTGAAAAGTCACCGCGCTGCAGAGGGGGAGAGACTAGCGTCTCACTGACGCTGGGTTCACGTGCAGTCGGGCAGACGGCCGTTGGTAACAAACCAGATGTCATTTTAATCAATAAAGCCGAGCGAAAGACGGTAAAACATGGGTCAGGGAAAACAATACGACATCGCCATGACAACCAAACAGATGTGGACTGATATCACTGTAACTGACGGACCACGTCTTCACATAGAGGCCGGTGATAACTCTACATGCAGCGGATGTCGTCGGTCTGCCCGGTTTCACGCGAATGCAGCATGAAAAGTACGAGGGAGCTGCTCCCGATTACACAGTGTCCCTTTAAGCTCTTACCTTTTCTTCGGTGCATCCGCCGTTTTTTCTTTCTTTTTCCTTCGAGAGTTTGAGTGACTGGCGTCTGCTCCAATCATGAGCTTATTCTCACACATCGTCATGTCCTTAGTTCTGTCATTGGCTGGCGATATACTGTAAACAGAAATCTCCACCCAGAAACGTCCCGAACACAACAAAACAAAGCTAAAGAGCGAATTACAGGCAGGGGGAGAGAGAGTTGCATTCAAACATGCCACGGCACGCGAGTAGAGGCCCAAAGGCGCAGTTTGAGACGCATTTCCACTTGCACAAGTCTAACGTTTATTTTCAGGGGGGAAACTTCGGACTCTACCTTTAACCTAATCTTACCTGCACGTCAAGTCGTGTCAGAGATAATGAGTGTTAACTGGTGGAAAACTATCTAGCATTTGTCCCTTCTGTTCTACTTGAAGATGGTGTCAGTTAAACATAAAAAATAACTGTTCAAAAACAAGAAATGTAATGCATTCTGCCAGTAATGTTGATCCCAAATGCCTCACCTTGGAATAATGTATGAAAAACATCCCTTTTCAGAGCTGTTGCGTAAGAGTATTACAGAAGAGAAGGAAAAAATAAAACTTAAACTTGGGGTCTCAAACAGTTTAACACAGTTAAGAAAATGTACAAAAATACATTCACCCATTTTAAGAGAGAAACTAATGAAACCTGTTTGCCTACCTCCTTTTTCTCCTGTTTTTTATCTTTAGTTGACAGCTTGGCATCCCCAGAGCTGCCCGTACTTTTTACCCCAGGGTTGAAGATAAAAAAAGCAAATGGTCAGTGTTCCCCTCCAGCACAAAGTAATGGTCACCCAGAATCCCCACGTCATCCTGACATCCTTCCTACTACCCCTGAGGTCCCAGCGTTTCAAACCCCATATGTGAACCGGCTGGTCAGCACCAAAAAGGTAGAAAATAAAATTAAAAGCACCTGATTAATCTTTCAAATATCTGATTTTACTTTTCGACTTCTACATTCGTTTAAAGGGGAAGTTCAGGATTTTTGACATAGGGCCTCATTTACAAATGAGCCAGGATCCTACTTATCACTGAAGACGGTTTCAACATATTTCATTTCGTTATTCTAATTCCAGTGGGTCGCCAATGCTAATGCTAGTGAAAGTCAATAGGAATCTGCTAGCCTGCCATTAATAACAATCTTATCCACTCCACAAAACATTCGAGGCAAATCATTCTAACTTCAGACTATCTGTGTAAATGCCGTGTTAACAGAATAATGTTACAAATAAAACTAACCTGTATTTCGTTGCTGCTGAGAAACTTTGCAAAGTTTTACTTATTTGGCAGCAGAGTGATGTCATCTGCTGCTACGTGCATGAAGGAATTTGATTACACAAATATAAAGTCTAAAATACGGCCACATCTGAAAGGCATGAGGACATGTCGGATTTTGAAGATGATTTCAAACTTTTTTCATCAAACTGTCACCATGTCTCTATGAACCGAAATACACTGGCAAAGGTTCTAAGCTGATAAGAAACTAGTTCCTCAATATGTAATGCAAAATTTGTCATACAAGGCTAGTTTTACTTTTTTAACACGAGTTTATTAGTTTAACACGGCATTTACACAGATAACCTTGCTGATTTGCCTCGGATGTTCTGTGGAGTGGATAAGATTGTTTTTAATGACAGGCTAGCAGATTCCTATTGACTCACACTAGCATTAGCATCAGCAACCTCCTAGAACTAGAATAACGGGATGAAATATGTTGAAACTGTCTTTAGTGATTAGTATCCTGGCTCACTTGCAAATGAGGCCCTATGTCAAAAATTCTGAACTTCCCCTTTAAGCTACCAGCTTCAGACCTTTTGAGCGAGTGTCTTGCAGATTTTAGATGTTTCCCTGCTCCAACACCTGATTCAAATCATTAGGAGCCCGTGCTGAACTTTACAACAAGCTGTTAGGAAAACTCTCATTTGAGTCAGGTTTGTTGCAGCAGGGAAACATCTAAAACGTCCAGGACACTGGCCCAAGAAGTCCAGAGTTGGTGCTCCCTGGTTTAAGCCAGTAACAGGGGTAAGTTTGGGCATTTTTTATGTATCTGCAGAGTGCACGGCAGCCTGAGCCTATCAACATGCAGACTGACGATGATGGCAACACCCTCGAACTTCAAACGTCTCCATGTAACAAAGCAGCCGGCTCCAAACGCTCCTGGGAGTACGACGTGCCAGATATATCTGTTTTCAATGAGGAGGTCAAGCAGGTGCCAGAGATGCCCAACCTGGAGTCTGCTCTAGGAAACTCTTTACAGAGCGTAAGACCAAAAAGACCTTGATATAGGAAGCCATATGATTAGCAATGATGTTGAGGGTGAAGTTCAGTGAGATTTTTTTAATCTGTGGGATAATAATTGGCTAAGTTTTCTGTTTCATAAATATACTAAGAATATATCATTTTGATTTGCATAGATTTTTTTGGTTTGGCTACAGTTAAATGCTTCTGCTCAATAGTAATAATATGATGTGGATCTATTCCACTCCTGAATGACTTCCCATCACTAGAAAAGGTAGATTTAAAAAGGAAAATAAGTTTACGTTTTGATGCAGCTGTGTCAAAGTCCTGGCACTGAGCTGAAAGAAATATAGTAAAATTATCAGAAATGAGCTGGTCATCAGTGTCCCCAAGTCAAGTGCACAAATGAGTCTGCGAATACTGAACACAAAACTTTTGCCCCTCTCACTAATGTGACATGGGATCTTTTCCTCTGTTGATGATTGTATAAATTAAGATCTCATCTCTGAAATTGCACAAAATACTCGCATATTAATGTTAACTCAGGACATTTCAGTTTATTGCACTAAACTTTCCATCCATCCCTCCATTTGCTACCCGCTTAATCCAATTTAGAGTTGAGAGCCACGAACGGGAAACATCAAAACAAGCTTAAGCTCTGACAAGGCTAGCTGAAGTTATGCTAAAAAATGTAAATAGATACTTCTCTTTATCTTAAATTGAATAAAATGCTATTAAAGACAGCTTCATTAGCATTCTTCATTTTGCTAATACTTAATTTGAATGACACAACAAAAAAAAATGCTGGAATTGCTTAAAATTGTGTTACAATTCATATGGTGAGAAAATAACTTTTTAGAAAAGGAAACAAAGATACAAAGCAGAGTTTTTATTGTTTGGTAACCTGCACATGTGTCATGTTCACCTACAGAGAAATGGAAAAATCCTAAAGATGAGTGAGACTGCAAAGGTGGGAAAGAACCTCACTGAGGTGGATGGACCCACCCAGGAGTTCAGCTTGGGGACCCCTCGCATCAGGACAAATTTTCAAGAGCCCAGCACCCCTGAGATGCCAGACCTCAGCTCTGTTACACAGGACATTTGTAAAGTAAGCGTTAACTCTTCCCATCGAGTCATACCTGCTGATTTATGTACAGATGATATATGATGCTGATAGTTAACTGGTAAAGTTTACTTTCTTTTTGTTTTACTGCTTTATTCACCAGGGAGGATACAGGACCTCAAATGATTCATTCAATAGTAATTCAAATAACAAGAAACTAAAGAAACTGATAATGAATAAAAATTTACTAAATAATTATAAGTTAGTGAAAAAAAAAATTGCTTTTGAATTGTGGTTGGAAATAAGAAAAAATAAAAATAAAAACTGTCCGAGACACATTAGAGCACCTTTCCCATAAACAGTGGACTAAAATACCTGTCAGCAGGTGCAGAAGTCTGATTGAACGTGAGAGAAGGCACGTGATTGCCTCAAAGTGTTGCTAAACAAAATTTCAGCCCCATTATGCTTGTTTACCTGTTTTATTTTTTGTTTGTTTTTAATATTTCTTTCAAACAAAAATTCAAAATAAGTGTCATGATTTTCATAGAATTTTTATTATTACTTTTGTCTATTTTATTTTATTTCACTGACGGCTCATTTCTTTTCCTTTAATTGAAAGGTATGGAGGGTATGAATAATTTTGAGGACGACTGTATTTTTACAGCATCAAAACCAAATGAATGAGATAAAAAGTTAAACTTTTTTATGGTCGTGTCCTCTGTTGTTTTTGTAGCTTGTGTCCCAGACTCAGACGAAGAAGACTGCAGCTTTTCTCCCGCTTATCCAGCCAGAAAAAGACAAACACAGGTAAACTAACAAGAGCTGCACCGATCCAGTTTTTCCCCATCCTGTCTGATACCTGGGCAGAGCATATCGGCCGATACCGATCTGATGTACTGTTGAATGGATGAACTGTATACCTTGCCATGTGAGTGAAGGCATTGGGCTTGACCTAAACATTTTGCCTCGTTAAAAAAAACAAAAATAACATATTAATACAGATATAAATGCACTTGACATTATTTATTAAGAAATAAAGTGGAGATTTATTATGATAATGATAATAATAAAAACAGAAATGACTGGATTGGAATGCTGGATCAGCCAAATTCATCCGATATCCGATCCAGCTAATTTGTCAATGTCTAAGCCGATATCGTTAATCTCTAAAACTAACTTCTAACTTTCAGTTACTTCAAAAAAAGATGCATTACTCACAAAAAGGTAGGGATATTTGACTTTTTGTATGATGCCAGAATGAACCTAAAATATACTGAAACCTTTCCAGGTGAACTGAATTAGACTTTCTCGAAACTTTTCAATGCACATGTTCATTGTTCGATGGTTAATATTTATTGCACATCATGCTGGTCTCCAAAAAGATGACTAACCACAAAAAAATACAAAAGTAGGGTCTAAACCAAAGACTGTAGAAGATATGGATGTCGTATCCGGTCACTTATGAATAGGGGAAAGTGAAGCCAGTTGGGCGTCACCATTTTGCTGAGTTACAGGTACTACACAGAAAATTAGAATATCCTGAAAAAGTTCATTTATGTCCATAATTTAACTTAAAAGGTGCAAGTTATATATTTTATAGACAAATAATGTGAATCAATATATTTCAAGCTTTTATTTGTTTGGATGTTGCTGATTAGAAGTTGCAGCGAAAACCTCATTCAAAAACTCAAAAAATTAATCAGAGAAGGGTTTTAAATACAAAAATATCAGGCCTCCTAAAGTAAAATCTTGCATCTGTACTTACCACTTGGTGGGGGCCCCTTTAATGACTGCCTTAACCCAGCATGACATGGATGCTACCAGCTTGTGGTATATCTCAGGTGTTATGGAAGACAAACATGCTTCAATCACAGCCCTGAGCTCCTCTTTATTGTTTGTCTCTTCCTGTTCAGCTTTCTCTTGACAATACCTCACAGATTTTCAATGGGGTTCAGGTCAGGTGAATTTGCAGGCCAATCAAGCAAGGTAATCCCATGGTTGTTGAATCAGGATTTTGTAGTTTTGGCAGTGTGAGCAGGTGCCAAGTCCTGCTGGAAGATAAAGGCTGCATCCCCATACAGCTGATTTACTGAAGCAAGCATGAAGTGCTCCAAAATGTCCTGGTAGACGGCTGCATTTATGCTGGACTTGATGAAGCACAGAGGACCAACACCAGCAGCTGACATGGACCCCCAGGTCATCACAAACCGGGGAAACTTAACACTGGACTTCATGCATCTTCTATCTAGCGCCACCGGTCTTCCTCCAGACTCTGGGACCTTTGTTTCCAAATGAGATGCAAAACTTGCTCTCATCAGAAAAGAGGACTTTTGACCACTGGGCAACAGACCAGTCCTTCTTTTCTCTAGCCCAGCTAAGGCGCTTCTGGCATTGGCCAGTGGCTTGACAACAGGAATTCGACATTTGAAGCCCATGTCCAGCATCCGCCTGCGTGTTTCTCTTGAAGCAGTAACTCCAGCCTCAGTCCATTCCTTATGAAGTTCCTCCACACTTTTGAAAGCTCCTTTCCTGACCATCTTCTCCAGGCTGCCGTCAGCTCTCCAGCTTGTACACCGTTTTCTTCCACACTTCTTCCTTCCACTTAACTGCTCATTAATGTGCTTTGAGACAGCACTCAGAGAACATCCAGCTTCTTTTACTATCACTTTTTGTGTCTTTTCCACCTTTTGCACGGAGTCAATGATGGTTTTCTGCACAACGGTCAGATCAGCAGTCTTCCTCATGGTTGTGAATTTTTCTAAACCAAGACAGACTTTTTAAAGGCTCAGGGCACTTTTGCAGATGTTTTGGATTACTTATCTGATTAGAATGTGACACTGAGCCTACAATACTGGAGCTTTTCACAGTATTCTAATTTTTTGAGTTTTTGATTTAGAGGTTTTCTTAAGCTGCAACTTCTAATCAGCAACATCCAAACAAATAAAAGCTTGAAATATATTGATTCACATATTATTTGTCTATATAATATGTAAATTGCACCTTTTAATTTGTATTACAGAAATACATGAATTTTTTTCAGGATATTCAAGTTTTTTGGGTACCACCTGTACACGTGTCGTCACTCCCGGAAAATACTAAAATGGGCAAGAGCGGCCTTTGGGCAAATTATTGACAGCCAACATACTCTGGGCTACATGCAAACCGAGCTAACTCGAAACTAACGGGAAATAACAAAGATTAGCCTCCTGAGCAGCAGGGTAAAGGTAAGACATGTTTGGACTTGCTGTTAGCTGCTAAAAACCACCATTGTGCTACTCTGCTGCAGACTGAGACCTTACTGAGAGCAAACAAGGAGCCAACTGCTAGCCACCAGCTGGCGGGTCAGCATCTGGGCTGGCGCATTTCAGTCAAAAGGATACACCCCTAATTATGTGTCATTTCAAGATTAAATAACATCTAAACAGTAGGCCTGGGGGTAAACGATTATTTTTAACACGATTATTCGGCCGATTATTTTATTGGATAGTCGACTATTCTAACGACTAATTAGCCAATTAATCTAACGATCACTTCTGTTGTACGATTAAGGATAAAATAAAATCTCTACTTGGTGGAACTTGGTTCTACTAATGTATTCATATTTATCTAGAAATATTTATCTGCACTTATGTATTTTTAGTGCTCATGAACACTAGAGATATCCTGATCAGGGTTTCTGCCCCCGATTCCAAGTCCGAGTCATTTAATTTTGAGAATTGGCTGATTCTGAGTCCTGATCTGATACTTCTGTAATATATTAAAAATAGAAGAGAACAGACGGATACAGGACAGCGTTTCTCCTGTCCTGTATCGGGACACTAATCTGATCCTAAATCCTAATTTTAAATCATAGCTTGAAGGTAGAATTGGGGAGTCAGGAGTTCTAACATTGTTATATTTTATTTATTCTTATTTTACTTTATTGTAAAATAAAGTAAAATCAATGACATTCTTCCAATCACATTTAATAAACATAAATAAATATATATATATATATGTTTAGCATACATTTGTACACCAAACCCATGTGGAACTGATCATTTATGAATGTCTAATAGGAAACTAATTGCTGGATCCCATAAGCACAAAGGCTATTTTTATTTGCATACAGGAATCACGCTTAATTTTTATCATCATGTTTTTTCTTTCGTTTTGTTTTGTTCTTTTTACAATTACTGTAATACTGGCCTCTAAAGTCAGTTTTGTTATTTTAGTGTCATTTTACCTTCAATTTGTTATTCAGCACAATCTGATTTATGTGTGAATGCTGAAATGACAGCCTGGGTAAACTCAGATTATATTATAATATCTTAGTGGCAAAAAACTGTATTTGTTTCTGGCCAGAGGAGGTTTGGAGAATTTTCTTTCTTTATGCTTTGATGCTTGAGCCCAAAGACTTTGTAGGGAGGTAGGTGTACTCAATGAATGGTTAAATAATAATTAAGTAACCATCATTTATATAGCACCTTTCAAGATAAAAATGTAAATGTAAAAACTAAAAAGTCAAATGTTACTGTTCCATTTGGAAAATTGAGGTTTTAAATCCAAGACTGAAAAAGATGAGGACTTTAGAAATGAGCTCTCTGAATAGACCCAGTAACATAAACAGAAATTTGGAAATCCATTTTGGTGGAAGATCGACTGCCCGCATATTCTGATAGAAAAGCTTGAGAAATAAATTAAACTTACAGTGAGAGACAAAACTTGCTGTATGTCACCTGTTCTTTAGTCCCAAGCACAAGAGAGAATTGTACTAATTTCTTTGTTCATGCTTAATTTTTTCTTTTGATTCAGTCCAAGTATTTAAGTCAAGTAGTTAATCATGTTTTCTTCCACCCAGTTCTCTTCCACAAGCTGAGAGTTTGCCTGTGGTATCCCAGAGTGAGTTCCAGACATTACCGGACTACCTGAGGCGGATGAATCTGAGCAGCCTCAACCAGGCAGTCCACAACATCAACAGATATACAGAGGAGCATCGAGGTCGGTGCTGCGATACATTTTAGGTTCACATCCTCATCTGGGTGCTTTCTTGTAATGTTTTACCAAAGTTATATGGAACAATTCCAAAAATTTGGCCTATAAGGGTGATGTTCATGCAAGACTGTTTAGGCGTTGGTAAGGAGGTTTGATGTTCACCATGGGGTGTCGGTCAGAACACACAGGACTCGCTTGTACAGTTAACTGTCTTTACTGGTCACGGTGTTCAGACACACAAAGTTGGACGCGTGGTCACTAAAAAGTCAGACGCTTGATTTCCAGCGACGCCCTGACGCACGGCGAGAGATGTCCAGCCAAGCCACGCTCGCCGCGCCTCGGGAGGAGCCCCTCCTTTATGTGATAAATAAAGCAGGGAACGTGATCGTCGGACATCTCTGCTCTGTGTCCAGTTCACCAGATGATTCCAGGTGTTCTGACTGTGATGAGTTTCATTATTTACTCCAGGAGCTGCTGGCGAAGGGGCGCTTTCAGCCGTCTGATCCGGTCCAGTTTAACAACCTGTGTCCCGATGCGGGACAGCATTATAAGCCCAGTACATCCCATCAGGACAGCAGGTCATCAAACTGTTGTTCAGACAACGGGACCGGACACAGATCACAGTTTATCCTCCTCTGTCTTCAGAGAGAGAGAGAGGAGATTCCCCTGGTTCTTGTGGGTGTTTCCCCTGTCAGAAAATGTGTCTGTGTCATGACTCGCTCTGATTGGTCGACGCCCCGCGTCAAGACGCCAAAGTTCAGATTTTCCAACTCTGGCGTCTGACGCCCCGTCAAACGCTCAAAATCTCAAAACTGGATGTGCGTAACGTGCCTACATTTAAACTATCTCAAGTTTAACCTGAGAGTAGTGGGCTGCTAATTACAGCATAACACCTGGGGAGCAGTTGGTGGAGGTTAAGGACCTTGCTTAAGGGCCCAAAATGAGCAAAGTGACTTAAATCACTTCTGCTGTGACTTAGTGCTAGATAGAAAACCTACCTGAACGAAACTAAGGAACTCGTAGGGAAGGCGGAGTGCCCTATGGTAGGGGGAAAAACTGAAGTTTTTAGCAAAAATCACAAAACCTGTGCCATTTTCCAGGATTCTGCTTCAGCAGAGCACCAGTGCCTCATTGCCTCTGAGTTGTGGGCAGAGTAGTGCTGCTCAGTGCCCCCGCTTTAGCTATTGCTCTCCCACAGCAAAGTGTTTCAGTGGATTATGATTATGTCAATATCTTCCTTCTTAGCATTGCAACCCACCACAGCACATTTGTGTTGTCTCCTCTCAGTCTGAACTGACTAAGCAAGGCAGCGTGTGGCTTTTTGCCATGTTAAAGCCAGTTTGTCTGAGCCTACCTTAGTTGTTTCATGATGAGATTTGAATACAGAAATACTCATAAATGCAAGTTTGAGTTGAGTTTAGTTTTCTCACCATATGTCCTCTACTGTGGCATTAGAAAAATGTTGCACAAATATGTATACAAGATGAAAAACATGATTTTCATTAGAGTGGGTCTTTAATTCCTGTTCTGTGGTGCCCTCTGCAGGAGAAATGAAAGAGTTGACAACAGAGGCACTGAGGAAGATCATCAACGTTGGGACCATGGCCCCCATATACATCCTCTGTCTAAATGAGCTGAAGAGGCTGAAGCAAGTAGACGGAGTTTTGGGCACTGCTGCATACAAACTGATTACACACAACTGAAGGTTGCTGGACTTATGAAAACTTTTATCTTGAAAGCAAGGTAACTGTGATCTGCTGCAAAAAAGGCTTCTCAGTGTCTCTTGCCTGACAAAGTTGACATGGTTGGTGTTTAAACTGTAAATAGTTTTAGTTCATGGTGAGACATTTACTCTTTTGTGCTTTAATGGATTTAAAGTAATAAAATTGTGCACTTTTTTATGAGTATTGGAGATGTTTCACAAAAAGTCTGTAATGGAGGTCTAAACAAATCATCCTTGGTCACAGAGTGACATTTGACTTAAAATGAATAGAAATGTAAACTATATTACCTCATTTGTTAATTGATTAAAAGTCTGCAGTTGGGGTGTGAAGAAGATTTTAAGCAATATAGTAAAAAATGCTCCAGGAAAACATCATCCACTTTCTCTCGAACATTGTCTCAGATGTTGTTGTTTTCTTTTCTTTCAAATGCAAGTTCTATTACTTTTCCAGAAAGGACAGTGAAACAGGTGGTTGTCTGTCTCTGTGTGTTGGCCCTGCGACAGACCTGCGACCTGTCCAGGCCAGGGTGTACCTGATAATAGCTGGGATAGGCTCCAGCAACCCCCGCGACCCTGAACTGGATAAGCGGTATAGAAAATGACTGACATGACTATATATAATTAGGAGTATTAAAAGTTTGACTCTTTGTTTTCCCCATTTCAACACATTCAAACTGAAATAAGAAAAAGAAAAAAAACTTTCAATACTTTAGATGATGATTAAAGTATGTACATCGTTCATTTACCACTTCTGCAAAAACTGGTTTCAGGTCTTGAATCCCCTTTAAAAAAGTCACTGGAAATTAAACGTTCTTTGGAGGAGAGGTAGAGCTAGCAGGAGCTGATACAGATGCTCTTCAACTGTTTTAGCTGTTTGCGTTAAATAAAGGGTGGATTCTTATGTTTGAAAATCATGAAACTGAAATGTTTGTGCCGGCATAGGCAACTAGAAAGGCATTCCGCCAAGAAGCTCTCGCAATGAAAAAAGAATTCTTCAAAAGTTCCTGGATCCAGAAGGATCACCACCAAAATTTAATAGGTTCATCCTTGACCTGAGGCACACGGCTGGTGGAAATTTCAGGTCAATCTGTCCAGTACTTTTTTCGTAAAGTCGCTGACAGACTAACCAATGCTTCTGAAAACATTACCTCCTTGGCGGAGGTAAAAAAAAAAAAAACCAGGTGGATAGGTTTCCGTTGAATTGCTTCCTGTACAGTGTTGTAACTTCTTGAGTTACTATATATCCAAGTAGCATTTTTATCTGATATTTTGAACAGTTATGGTAAATTTAATTTAAGGTGTACATAGCTACTCTAGTAACAAACATTCCTAAAGTGGAAGTTTTTCATTTTTAAGTCTTTACTTTAGATCAAATAAAACAAATTATTTTAAATATATTACAGACATAAATTCTTTCTTTCAATAACTTTTTAATTAACCAAAATTGCATTTAGGCTCCTACAAATATAAAGACAATAGACAAAAACAGCTTGCTCCTAAGACAGCCTGCTGACCAAAATTGGTCACAATATAGTTATTCCATCTTTCCAAACCGGCTATAGTATGGGATTTAGTTCCAAAGGAGTTCTGGTGCAATTATTGGCACTATTGTCGATTATCCGGCTTTTATTTGAATAAAAGCCGGATTTCAGTGATTTGATTTGTATGGAATTGGACGGTGTTAATAAAGCGCCTTGAGATGAAGTGATTTGGAGCTGAATAGACTTTAATTTACTACTAATCCTTTTTATTCACCAGTTTCATCATAATTATGTTCTCTTAAACAATACAGGACACAATCTTTTCAACACAGTAGCAAGTGTGCATACTAAAGACTGAACTTTTCAAAGCCACGTGTTAAATGTTTTTCATTTTGATTCCAAAACAAACAATTTACCCACTAATGCGCTGTGATAATAATGATCTGATTTCGATGACGTCACTCTGGGGTATCCAATCAGATCAACAAATGCAAACGACCGTTGATTCTGTTTTGCTTTTCTTTTCTTTTTTTTCTTTTTTTCCCCCACTGACATCCTCTGGTCGGCCACCATTTTGGGAGTCAAAACACCCAACAAACAGCCACACGCACCTCCCACCCGTCTCTGTGGCCTTACTATGGTTCACACATGTGTGGTAGCAGGCTGTAGGAACAGAAGGACGCCCGGCACCACCTTATCTTTCTACCGTTTCCCCCGGGACCCGGAGAGGAAGCAGCGCTGGATAGCAGCCGTGAACCGAGAGGGCTGGGTGCCTAACGACGGCAGTCGGCTGTGTAGTAGTCACTTCATCTCAGGTATGAATTTAGCACAAGTCTGGAGTATTAGGTACCCCAGCGGTAGTTTGGATCCGGTGCAGCCCCAATTTCTGAGATAAATGGGGACTTTGGCTACGCTGCCGTTTCACGCTTTGTAGTATGCTTTAGTATTCACGAAAATGCAACTTTATAGTGTGTATGAAGTTACATGTATATATTTAAGTATTACAGACTAAACTAATTGTCATTCCTATTTAAGTTTTCTTACAACTGGTTGACAGTGTTAGTTTTTAGTGTCACAGTCCAAAAGATGCCATAAAATCACATCACAAAAATATCTGTGTCCTTCAATATGTTGACCTCACGTTTGGAAACATCAGCCACAGTGCCCAAAAAGATGAATAACTATAAAACTGTAGTATGAAATCTATTAGTTTGCCCCATATGTTGTTGTTATGTTGTTGTTGTTTCACCAGGTAAACACCAGACTTCTGGTCCCTGAGCTCCTCATGGGGATTCACCTCTGGCAGATTCTTTTCTTTTTAGTTTATTTTTGCTGAGTATTTTATGTGATAGAATAGTGACTGTGTTGTCATAGTTCATATAATTTCAATAGAAACCACTGGATTTTAGGCATTGAACATCTCAGTTATATAAGGCAACTATAAACTCTTATGTTGTCAAAATCATAATATCTTGAGTCAAAACAACCCTGAACATTTGGATTTTGAAAGCTAAAATTATTTTTAAAAAGCACTAATAATCATAATTAGGGGTGCACAATAACTATAGGCTGATAACAGGAAATTATTACATCATTCTGAAAAATCCGATATGACAACTTGCCCCTTTAACATTTATGATATATGTGTCAGCACGGAAGTGCTCCACCCACATTATGAGACCTGAATTATTGCACTCTATTTACATAGACAAGTTTAACCTGTAAGTACATTACTATTATTTAAAAGTGAACTTTTTCAGATTGTGTTAACATACAATAAATATTTGAATCTAACTTGTCAGTGCTTCATTTTTTATGTTTTTTTTTTTTTCCAACTTCTTAATTGCATTTTTTCAGTTTGTAATCTCGATGCATGTATTTGCATCAGTTCAAAGAGCCTTTATTTTTGATTCAGTGAGCAATGCACTCTATTTGAGTTGATGCACATATGAGATATCAAATACTGTAGTTTTGTTTGATATCTTTTAGAAAATGTTTGAGAGGCTTGCTGATAGTTTTTCACTGGAAAAAAAAAATTCTTCTTTTTGAAAAGAGTGAACAGTCTTTTTGGTTTTGTTAAAAGTATTGTCATGTTTAGGTATCTATGTGTGTTATCGGTTATCAGTTATTGGTCCTTAGGAGCTGAAATTTAACAGGTATCGGTATTGTTTTTTTTAAAAGGTTATTGTGCATCCCTAACAATATGATACATTTTATTTGAATAGTGCCTTCTCAAAGCTCCCAAGGACACTGTACAAGCAGATAAAGCATTAAAAACAGTAAGCTAAAACAGTAAAAATGTAAAACATAACAGGTACCACAGAAAACAAGCCAAAGTACTGAATTAAAGCAGATTTTCTTAGTGAAGCGCCCCCTAACGATGGCAAATATGGTTTCCATCTTGCATCCTACCTGTACCAGTATTGCCCTCCTGTGTTTCTTTGATTAAATCAGCCACCATGCACGTATTAAATGGGCCAGTGTGTTAATAGCAAGTTGCAGACATGTGATGTAAAGCATAAAGTTTTTTTTTTTTTTTTGAAACTCAAATGCAACGTGATACTTCAGGCTGTGTGGTTTCTTAGCCCTAGGAAGCGACTGGGCAACAACAGCTCTAGTAATCTTCATAAAACAGGGAGTGCAGAATTATTAGACAAATGAGTATTTGACCACATCATTCTCTGTATGCATGTTGTCTTACTCCAAGCTGTATAGGCCGAAAGCCTACTACCAATTAAGCATATCAAGCGATGTGCATCTCTGTAATGAGAAGGGGTGTGGTGTAATGACATCAACACTCTATATCAGATATATTAGGCAAACAGAATTATTAAGCAACTTAACAATAAACACACACATACCCATTTCAATTATTTATTTTCACCAGGGAAACCAATATAACAGCTCAACATTCACATATATACATTTTTGACATTCAAAAACAAAACCAAAACAAATCAGTGACCAATATAACCACCTTTCTTTGCAAGGACACTCAAAAGCTGCCATCCATGGATCCTGTCAGTGTTTTGATCTGTTCACCATCATCATTGCATGCAGCAGCAACCACAGCCTCCCAGACACTGTTCAGAGAGGTGTACTGTTTTCCCTCCTTGTAAATCTCACATTTGATGAGGGACCACAGGTTCTCTATGGGGTTCAGATCAGGTGAACAAGGAGGCCATGTCATTAGTTTTTCTTCTTTTAGACCCTTTCTTGCCAGCCACGCTGTGGAGTACTTGGATACGTGTGATGGAGCATTGTCCTGCATGAAAATCATGTTTTTCTCGAAGGATGCGGACTTCTTCCTGTACCACTGCTTGAAGAAGGTGTCTTTCAGAAACTGGCAGTAGGACTGGGAGTTGAGCTAGACTCCATCCTCAACCCGAAAAGGCCCCACAAGCCCATCTTTGATGATACCAGCTAGGGCTGGACGATAATTCAATATTGATATATATCGATCGATAGAGGTTTTTTCAATAGAAAAAAAAGAGGGTCAATAAAAGTTCGATATAGAAACACAGTTTTCTGCTGTAGCCTATCGGGTAGCATGATACTACAGTCACTACTTCCGCCAACCAATCGCAAACGCAGACCCAGGCAAAGGCTGAATTGGATAGAGTGTTAGTGTGATCTTTATTATGAGTAGGTCATTCAGCAAAAGCTTAAAGGGGAACTTTGTTTTTTTTTCAATCTGGACCTATTTTCTAGCATGAAATGCATTCATTTACTCACCCAGACAGTTTTGGTGCAACTTGAATTCCTTCGGGAAATATTTAGATCCACTCCAGATCAGCGTATGTCCGATATAAGGACACACCACCACAAAAAAGCCCCTTCAGGCTCACAGGTTGTCTGACTAATGTTTTGCAACAAAACATTGGTGAAATGAAGGAGTTTGTGGCAGAAAATGCCTTATTTAGAGGCTGCGTTTGCCCCATCACTTCCATCATATTGGACATAACACTGATCTGAGGTGGATCTAAATATGTCCTGAAGGAATTCAAGATACACCAAAACTGTCTAGATCCAGATTGAAAAAAAAACTAACTTCCCATTTAAATGGCTAGGGCTGAACCTAAAATGGCTTTTATTTTGATAATGGCTTTGTTTTTTTTTATAAATATCGATATCGATCGATACAGATTTTTTTTTATCGATAATCTTTTTTTCTATATCGTCCAGCCCTAATACCAGCCCATACCAGTACCCCACTTCCACCTTGTTGGCGTCTGAGTCGGACTGGAGCTCTCTGCCCTTTACCGATCCAGCCACGGGCCCATCCATCTGGCCCATCAAGACTCACTCTCATTTCATCAGTCCATAAAACCTTAGAAAAATCAGTCTTGAGATATTTCTTGGCCCAGTCTTGATGTTTTAGCTTGTGTGTCTTGTTCACTGGTGGTCGTTTTTCAGACTTTCTTACCTTGGCCATGTCTCTGAGTATTGCACACCTTGTGCTTTTGGGCACTTCAGTGATGTTGCAGCTCTGAAATATGGCAAAACTGCTGGCAAGTGGCATCTTGGTAGCTGCACGCTTGACTTTTCTCAGTTCATGGGAAGTTAATTTGCGCTTTGGTTTTTCCACATGTTTCTTGCAACCCTGTTGACTATTTTGAATGAAACGCTTGATTGTTCGATGATCACGCTTCAAAAGCTTGGCAGTTTTAAGAGTGCTGCATCCCTCTGCAAGATATCTCACTATTTTTGACTTTTCGGAGCCTGTCAAGTCCCTCTTCTGACCCATTTTGCCAAAGGAAAGGAAGTTGCCTAATAATTCTGTTTGCCTAATACACCTGATATAGGGTGTTGATGTCATTAGACCACACCCCTTCTCATTACAGAGATGCACATCACCTGATATGCTTAATCGGTAGTAGGCTTTCGGCCTATACAGCTTGGAGAAAGACAACATGCATAGAGAGGATGATGTGGTCAAAATACTCATTTGTCTAATAATTCTGCACTTCCTGTAATTATCACTGGAATTAAAAGGAGTCAGAAATATCTGTATTTTTAAGGGTCAGGAAATTATATAATGCACCTGTAAAGTTAAAAAAAAATTTTTTTTCAAATAAACAAAACTTGCACGAGTTTTTTTCTTTATCCCACATTTCAAATGTCCAAGTTTCCCTTGCACTTACTAACTCTGCTAACATTGTTTTGCAGATAAATTTGTGATCTTCTGACATCACACTGATTCATAACTCATAGCTGCATTTCTACCAAAACAACAGGTCTTACTATGTAAATACTGTGCCAGATCTTAATACACTTTAGCCATTTAAACAGGAAAAAAAAGTCCCCCCCGCCCCCCTCTTTTTGTTAGATAATACTTTGATTAAGATTTCTGTCTGCCAACTGCAGTTTGTCCTGAAAGAAAAGTGTGTAGCATCAGTCATTAGGATTTCTATATTTTCCTTATTTTTTACATGCAGGTAAACAGGTGAAGAATCCACGTTCGCCAGATTATGTTCCTTCTGTGTTCACCACAGTTCCCTTATCCCCAAAGATGAAGGAGCCAGGTGCCTTAGAGGTCCCAGACAAGCAGGAGGCCCACGTGGAGGCGGCCAACGCCTTGCTGTTCCTCCAGGGCCAGGGCAGGTCAGCTGTGGATCATCTGTATCAGGAGGAGCGTCCTGAGGAGAGGGAGCAGGAGGCGGTCGGGGAGGAGAGTGCTTCATCTTCCCTTAGTGCTGACGAAGATGACGACAGTGACGAAGAATCTGTGAGTGACTGTAAGAAAGGAAAGTTTGCTCAGACATCTGATGTGTCTGTTAACTTTGATGACATTCTGAAAGCACTGAAGAAGGAGAACCAGGCTCTCAGGGAGTCTGTGGAGAAAATGTCTCTTTCTGAGAACTCTCTGAGAAACGATGCAGAGAAGGTGAAGTTTTACACTGGTTTACCCAACTACTTTGTCCTGGAGACGGTCATGTGGCTGCTGGCACCTCACATGGACAGAATGAGGAACGTGAAGCTCTCAAAGTTCCAGCAGCTTCTGATGACACTCATGCGTCTCCGTCTAGACCTCCGCAATCAAGACCTCGCCTACCGTTTTGGAGTCAAAGTTGGCACGGTAACCAGAACAGTGCATCGGATGATCAACATCATGTCTTCCGCTCTGGTGCCGACAGCTGTCTTCTGGCCTTCTAGAGCCGAGCTCCGGAAAAATCTCCCAGCAGCGTTGCGCAGCTCCCACCCAGACTGTGCTGTCATCATAGACTGTTTCACAGTGCCTTTTGAAGAGCCGGTTTCCCAGGGCAACCAGCAACAACAACAACAGAGGCCGCTTTCAAGCTTTCAGGGGGTGGGGTCAAGTTCTAATGTGTTGAAGTATCTGATTGGTGTGGCTCCACAAGGCGTTGTCACCTTTGTCTCCAGGGGCATGCTGGGAAATGCAAGTGACAAGAGTCTGGCTGAGGGTTGTGGATTTCTGTGCAAACTTCTTCCAGGTGATGTCGTGTTGGCGGCCCGGGACCTGGATATTAGGGAGTCTGTGGCGGCTCGTGGAGCCCTGTTTAAAATCGCTGGGAGCCAAGAAGAGACCTGTGGGAGAGCAGAGGGCTCGCCTCCGGCTGAAACAGACTCTGAGACGGTGAATGTGCAGAGGCATGTGGAGAGGGTAATCTCCATGGTGAAGAAGAGGTACGCCATGCTCACGGGGCCTGTCGAGAGCCCCTTCACCACAACCTCTGAGCGCTCGTCGAACCTCTCAATCTTTGATAAGATTGTGCAAGTTGCTTGTGCCTTAAACAACCTGTGCATCTCTGCGGCTCCACTCGAGTGATTAGAGCAGAATAATCAGTGCTTCCTCTACTTCCTTTTACATCTTTGGGCTTTATTCCATGGACTTCCTCTTCATCCACATGCCAACACTACATAATTTCTACAAAAATATGATTTGCACATACTAGTTTCTGGCACTCAATTAGCGAGGTATTTTTAATCTAAGCTATACAAAAATTCTTCCCAACGTAGAAGTCTCAGCTCTGAGATGTATGGTCACTAAGTTATGCAACTTGACTCTTAAAGAATTTCTTTTTGAGGCTTTGGAGAACAAAGAAATGCCTTTTCATTGCAGTTTTGTGAATGCTGGATAGGGCAAAAACCCAGTCTGTTTTGCAATTTTCAACAAACACTACTGCAGTGCAAAAAAAACTGACATCCTTTTTCTGTTGCAGAAAAACAGGATAAATCAGCTCTAGTTTGCCTGTGAAACATGATCAGCATTATGCAATATTAAGATGTGTATAGCACATCTTACAGTCACAGAGTACCACACCTCATCGAAGTCTTTGATAACCCATTGCTGTTGAGCAACAAAAACATGATGTGTTTTACAGGATTAATTTGACATTTCTTGACTATTTCAACTTGTATGTCTGCTGGGTAGATTTTATAATTATGGAGCACAGCCCTGGTAGCATGATTGCTACCAGGGCCAGTTTACTACCTTTATGGCCAGAGTCTGCTATTAATTTATCTGTTGTACTCTGGTACTTTCATTTCCAACATAGTTCAACAACAGCTCTCTGGTGGGGATTCCTTTTTCAACGATGAAAATATCTCCCTGCTGAAAGTTGAATTGGAAAAAAAAAAGTCCAACACAAGCTGTTAACATGTTTTTTATTTGAAGTATTTCAGGATTTTTGTCATTATGGTTAACGTGTCTTTCAGGTGAGACAGAAAATATTTGAATATTGTCTCAAATTCTGTTTCCTTTAAACACACCATAATAGGGAGCAAGTCAAGGAAAACTGTCATTTTCAGGCATTAGTGTACCAAATTATTCTTTTAAGTAATTCAAAGGGTGTTTGGAAGGAATTATATCTCAAACATGCTTACTCTGAATTGTTCTTTTTTTGTTTGCTTGTTTGTCTCAACATACACTGATTTGTTTATTTGTTAACACTTTTTCCAGCTGAGCACATGAGCTACAACAGAGAATGAGCATTTAATGTGTGACTGATTAATTGGCATTGGTTTTGTTCAGCGCATTCTCTAATAATGTGCATTAACTGGTTTGGACCTTGAGTACATACCACAGTTTGTTACAGTCCACTTCCTGGAAAGTTTCTGCATTTTTTTTTAGATATTTTCCTGATTGAACTAGAATGCATGTGCAAATTAAACTGAAAGATTTCAGTGAAACTGCACCCTTTATTTATTTATTGCTATTATTATTACTTTAAAGTTCATCTTTTGTTCTGCATTTCCAGTGCCTTAGTTTATAAAGCTTTTACAAATGTGCCTGCATTTCCTACAGGTATTTATTTTTGACACCTTGCAAAACGCTTTAGACCCTCATGTGGTTTTGTACTTGAGCCAAACAGATATAAAGAGTCAGCACTGAAACAAATGCATCTTGTATAACCCACAAAGCTTTATTCATGTTTGTAGTCATATTTAAACTTCCAGGATTTAAGCGAATAGATGTAAAGAAACCAAGCGATTATAGTCATGCACAACACAGTGATGCTTGTGCTCTGGTTCAGTCTAAAATGAATTGGTAAAGGTCTTTCATGTGATGTGACTGTTGCTCCTTAACAAACCCATTCATTTCAGGTTGTGAGTTTTGACAGGTGTTGCTTTATAGTGATAACCAGCACTGAGTTTAAAATGTGCCTTCTGTTTTCAGGCACATCCAAAGATGTCTTGTGTCCTTTTTGAGCAGTTTTATTTGTGTTCACTAACCTATGCACATTTTTCCCCTCCACCTGCGATGCCTTTTTTTTTTTTTATCTGTCACGGTGACATTTCTGTTTTTCAGTTGAATGCTGTTATCTCACATAGGTCTTTAAATCAGATGTGTCATTAACCAGCTGCCATGTAGATGATGTATTTCCTCCTTGGTGCATGTGCTTTTGGTGAATAGACATAGCTCCTTTCCTTGTTGTTGACTCGCCAAAGTGATACTTGCAAACTGTTGCTTATTGGTTGAAAGGGGAAGGAAAACACTATTTTGAAAGAAGCAACAACTGTGTAAAAGGGAGTTATTTTCAGATTAAACCAAATACCTGTGTTCCTGGAAAATCTTTGTGATGTTAATGTTCATTAAATCTGTTGTATTCCAACATGAGCACCATTTTTGGTTTTGTTTCTACATAAACAAAATTAAAAACAAAAGCAAAAATAGCAAAAATAAATGATAAAATATGTAATGTTTCGTCTTTATAAAAATAAAAAGAAGAGCTTTTTGGTGAAGATTAATGTAATGATTCAGAGAGATGCTGGTTAATGTCTGTTCTCTTACAGTACACCACCATGCTATTTGTCTTTATTCTACAGTTGCATGTGCTTCCATGTTGAGAAACCTGCAACAGATGGATATGATAACTGATTAATTTAAGTTTGGAAAATGTAATATCCCTTTGCTGCTTCTTCAATACTCCAAACATTTTAGCTTTGTGCCGTTTGTGCCATCTCCTCTTTCCGTTTGACTGTCATGACTACGATGATTTTAGGGACAGATTTGCTTTAGCACTGATTCTTTGTATCTGACTGGTAAAGATTTATTCAGATTCAAGAGGGGAGTTACTGAGTAATGTAATGTACTGATATCTTTTCATTTATGAAAAAGAGAAAAATGCTGTGGAGGAGGCTCCACCTTGAGTATGTGGGATCAGAGAGCAGGGAAAAAGAAGATGTCTCACTCCTTATCTTTTTAAACTCTTTAGAATTGAAAAATACATATTGAAGAGTTGACAACCACAGGAACCCCTCAAGAGAAAGTTTTGATGCTCAAAAATTGATCTGTTGGGTCATATATTTGAATGTAGAAAAATTGTGCCCGATGATGTTCATTTTCTATACCTTTTTAAAGTGTAGTTGTTCTCTACCAAACTACTATTTGTAAATGTATTTTTATTTATAGCTTTACATATCAGTCAGGAAATTCCCATTCAAATGATGGCTTTTAAATATATATGGCTGGATTGTGTTATTGTAAAATGATACATAACAAAGACTTCAACTTGTAAGAAGTTGTCCAGGTGCAAATTTAAAGTAAATTCGAGCATGCGGTAAAAAGAAAGCCACAGAGTGAATCCTGTCTACAATAGGCGATCTTTGGGTCCGTGCTGACGTGCGTCGGTTCGTCACGTGACCTGTGGAATGTTAACAATGCAGCGAGTGTCCAACTTTGTGCTGCATTTCTGATCCTGCCTGGAGTTTGGGGAGAAAATGGAGGCTCATTTCATCATATTTACCAGTTGCGCCGTCTTTGCTGAGCTCTTCGGTTGTGTACATGCGCTCTGAAGCCGAAAAACGGACTTTTAAAGTTACAGTTTGACGGGGTTTACCTCCCAATCTTGAGTTATTCGTGCAACTTCTATCACATGGTAAGTTGAGTTACTTTTTTGGGAGGGGAGTGGTGGGGTGACTTATTTCCACGACTTGTTACTGTGGAAAATGTATTGTAACGGGTGTGTTACAACAAAGGTATATAGATAAACATTTTTTTATCACCTTTCTTAGTTTAAAGCCTACTTGAGGTGAACGGCACTGCCTCCCATTTTTCCCCTGCATAGGAATGTGTTGCTGCTCTCAGCCCCCAGCCCTGCCTGGGGTACAGTGAGGAAGGCCACAGAGCGTTAAAACAGGGGTTTCCACACGTTTCCGTGACCAGGGGCCCACGGGCATTAACTACAACCCACAAAGACAGTTTTCTAGCTTTATAAGCGTTAAAAGTGGATAACCAGATTGAAACCTCATCTTTTGGTCCTAATTTCAAATATTAATGTATGTTTTTTAAATTAAACTCCTTAAGTACTTCTAAGGAAGAGCAGAAACTAAGCAGTGATAATATACCCCTGCATTTATTCCAGGGATTAATTTGAAAATCCTCAGCACATATGTGGTTGAAATATCTGTAAATACTTTGGGATAACTTTGTAAGTACTATTTGAACTGGAATCCAAAGGACTCAAATGATTTGAATTGGCTTTTTTTGCTCATCTTTTTGTCTCATTCAGGTGTGCTACTGCTATTCTTAAACACACACCCCCTACTCAAACAATTATGTTTAACTGAGTAGTTTTTCACCACATCAGTTCAGGTGTTTGAGCTCAGTCTTAAAACAGCCATGTGTTGTCAGGCTCCACAGCTGGATCTCTCACCATCAGGATGCTTAAAGGTAACCTAACAGGAATAACTGCAGTGCAGATGCTGGCAGATGTTGGCTGTGGCCATTTCCGCTGAGTTTGTGTATTTTATTGCAAAGCTAGGTGAAATGAGAGGATGGGCTGTATGTGCTGGCACTTGTGCTGTTCCAAGGCAAGAGCTGAATTTGATGTATGGAGGGAAGTGAACACCTTATATCACAGAGGCATGCAGGTTTATTTTTTGGGATGTCTTTCTTGTTTAAAAATCTAAGCAGCAGCTGGGGAATTGCAAATCACATTGAATGAATCAAACACTGCATTGACTTGCTGCAAGGAAGCAAAGTTGTCTGTCTCTTTTACAGACACATGCACTGTGGCAGCTGCAGGAGCCTCCAGCTGTTGTCTCTGCCTTTCCACAACCCATGCAGACAGCATCAACTTTGCCTTTTAAGAAGTTGTGTTTTTGTTCTTGCTCTCAGATCTATCAGAGAGATTGGATGTGATCTCATCTTATTCTGCAAGCTGGACATATGCAGAATATTCTGCAGAATTATTTGTCATTTAAGGCCAAATGCCTGCTCTTGGATGCAACACCTAGTGGCTGTTATGGGAACTGCGAGTGAAAGTTGTTCACTGGTTTTGGCATTGGGTTAAAAGGTTGAATATGGAATACGGACAGAACAGCGACATCACGTGTGTCTAGGTTGTGGCTGCAACGGCAGAAAAACAGCTCCAGCCGCTGGGTTGCCAGGCTCGCTGCCGATACGCAAGTGACCAACAATCTGCAGAATGTCCAACAAGTAACGCAGAGGAGTTTATAACTAACGGCTAATGTTATCCACGTTAGCAAACAACTTAGCTTATCGATCCAGGAGGAAAGTCGCAATTTCCACATTATGATGCCGTGGAAAACATTTATGTGGGTCCATCTAGTGTAGTCTTTAGCTAAATTTACTCCAGTTTTTGCTCCTCTCAGGTCACTCCTCTTCAGAGACGGATAACAATATTTCCAGGGCTCTAAACCAGCTGCTTGACTTGCCGACCCCACTGTTTCCCCCTGTGCCAGCCTAAACTGTGCCCAACATACTGTTGCCACACAGAGATTGTATTTGGCAACCCTCAATGGTAGCGTGTATTGGCTTGTAGATGTAAACATAATGCCATTGTCAAACCCGTTAAAATTTATTTTACATTTATTTTCAGGCTAAATATAATTTTTTCAGGAAATGTACTTTCATTCTGCAACCCCCTAAATGACTTGTGGAGGTAATATTTTAAAAAATAATATATATATAGCTTTTAATAAAAATGTTCCATTTTCAACCTTTAAAGTTGTTGTCGGGTTTTTTTTTTCTGAAAACCTTTTTAGAATTTTGACTGAGCTGGATTTATTTGACTAGTTTGATAAGTTTCCTTATTTTGCCACCATGAAATGAGGTTTTATGTTATAGGCTGTTATGTTTTATGTAAATCTTGTTATAACAATTATAGTAGAGTAATGCTCATCTGCTCGTTGAACATATTATAGTTAAGACTGAAAGATTCATTGTCAAAATAAGGGACTCATAAAGGCAGATATTTCCTCTGTGTATTTTTTTAAAGTGTGAAGGATACGTACTATGTGAAAATATAAAGTTTTGTCAGGTTTATGGTTGACTGTCATCTGGGATGAATCTGATTTAAAACAGAGATAAAGGTTAAGAATGTATTAGCTGGTGTTCAGCACAAAACTGTATGTTAAGTTGTGTTAAGAAGTTGTGCTTTCCTGAATAAGTGTGTAGTCTGACAACACCCCCTACAGCATATATTCAGACACAGATCTCTATATACATCTTGTTTTTTGGTTTATTTTGGTCAGCACAGACTGTCCCGTGATTCAGCGGTGGTATTTTACTTGTAGTTACTTGTGGAATGGAATGCTCATTGCTCGGACACGGCGCCTGAAGCATCACAAGAATGGAGGCAAGAGATCCCAGAGATGGGGAAACATTTATGCAGCCTTGCCCCACATCACCCACCACCCAGCTATATTTAAAAAGAAACAGGGAGAAAATGTGTTTTTGTCTGTGCAGAGTTTGTCAGCACAGTGAAAGCATGTCTTTCTTAGAAATGGCCCTGAGGGATGGAGGCTGCCAGGGTGGAGGCTGGTGAAACTGAATTCAAGAGCTTTTTTATGTTGGGTTGCAGCTCAGGGCAATATGGCTGAAATCATTACTACAGTATGATCCTGTTTTTGATTTCTGCACACAGACTATAATTATGTGGAGTGTCTTTGCCTTTTAGTCTTATGTAAGACAAACATCTGTCCTGTTTCCCCTTTGTAAATGTAAGCTTTATATGTTTATCTTCAAATGGCATTTTTAATTTTCCACAATTCAGAAACACAAGAGCCTTCTGGTTAGTCAGTGGAATACTGCTGTGCGCTATGCTACAGCATCATTTACTGTTTGCTGTGAGAAAGAAGCAAATCTTGTCTGCAATTCAGCCCAACTTGACCCAATAAAACAAACGGGTTTACTGTTTGATTTCTACAAAGACTTTCTTTTTCTTCCTAAATATACCAATGTCCCACATTTTTCATTTAGTTTTGAAGATTTGCATCCAGTTAAATGCATTCCGAGAACATCTCTATTTCAGCTTTTTCCAGTTTTTGGCATCACTGTACACCATTAAAATGGATCTTTTTAACTCTTTGATATATATATATATATATATATTGTACAGGGGTTAGACAATGAAACTGAAACACTTGGTTTTAGACGACAATAATTTATTAGTATGGCGTGGGGCCTCCTTCTGCAGCCAATACAGCAACAATTCATCTTCGAAATGACATATACAAGTATATATAAGTCCTGAACAGTGGTCAGAGGGATTTTAAGCCATACTACTGCAGGATAGTGGCCAGGTCACTACATGGTGCTGGTGGAGGAAAACGTTTCTTGACTACCTCCTCCAAAACACCCCAAAGTGGCTCAATAATATTTAGATCTGGTGACTTTGCAGGCCATGGGAGATGTTCAACTTTACTTTCATGCTCATCAAACCAATCTTTCACCAGTCTTGCTGTGTGTATTGGTGCATTATCATCCTGATACACTGCACCGCCTTTAGGATACAATGTTTGAACCATTGGATGCACATGGTCCTCCAGAATGGTTCGGTAGTCCTTGGCAGTGACACGCCCATCTAGCACAACTATTGGGCCAAGCGAATGCCATGATATGGCTGCCAAACCATCACTGATCCACCCCCATGCTTCACTCTGGCCATGCAACAATCTGGGTGGTACGCAGCGCTTCTTTGGGGCTTCTCTACACTGAAAACTCTCCCGGATGTGGGGAAAACAGTAAAGGTGAACTCATCAGAGAACAATACATGTTTCACATTGTCCACAGCCCAAAATTTGTGCTCCTTGCACCATTGAAACCGACATTTGGCATTGGCACGAGTGACCAAAGGTTTGGCTATAGCAGCCCGGCCGTGTATATTCACCCTGTGGAGCTCCCGATGGACAGTTCTGGTGGAAACAGGAGAGCTGAGGTGCACATTTAATTCTGCTGAAGATAAATGAAGATTGGCCACCAGACTGGTCCAATTCAGCCATGAAACCTCCCACACTAAAATGGCAGGTGTTTCAGTTTCATTCTCTAACCCCTGTATAATTGTGTGTGTGTGTGCGCATGTGTATAGTGTGTATATACGTATGTGTGTATATAGTACTTTTAGATAGGGAAGTGCGACATAATCGACCCCCTATTGGTATCGGCCTTAAAACTGAGTATCGGACATCGGCCAACCCCACCATTATTTAACCAATATTTAACAGATCAGTCAACTGTTTCTAAAGTCTAAAAAAACAAACAAAAAAAAAAAAACTTCTTCTCCAAAAACTTCTCATCATATTTCATCGTTCTGTGATGAAATCTCACGAGTATTCACAAAAATTTCACAATATTTTCATATGCTGATATATTGACATTTAAAAACATGGTATCGATCTATTTTACAAACGAAATCTTGCAATTTTTCCATCAGTCTGTCACGAAATCACGAGAGTTCACAAATTATCGTAAGATTTTGAAACAGAGCAATGAAATCTTGTGAGATTTTGTAAGTAAAATAGATTGATGCCACGTTTTTAAATACCGTTTTGATATCAGCATATGAAAATATTGCAATATTTTTTTGCACCCCTATTTTTTAAAGTGTCGGAAATGGATAACAAAACTGCTATTTGCAATGGCTGCTTTTTTTTTTTTCAGCTTTAGTATCGGTTATCTGCCACATGAGTTTTAAAATATCGGCATATCGAATATCGGCCAAAATTCCTATATCGTGCATCCCTACTTTTAGATGCTTTTTCTGCCTGCATCTCCTGTATTTAAAGTTTTAAAGCACTTTGCATTGTCTTGTATGTGAAATGTGATATACAAATAAATTTGCTTTGCGCAGTAGCATTATTTTAAAATGGCACAAAAGTAATTAGTATTTTAGCACCTGGCATCATCCAGCTCATTCTAGTTTATTGCACCCAAACCCAAACTCCAGCTTTATTTCTCATCTCTACAGTTGTTTATAAGGGTAGAGAATGTCACTGAAAATATGGATATTTATAAGACTTCTAAATTTGCTATTTGTCTGTCAAGTTCTCACATACTCATTACGCCGGTCAAACAAATCTGAAAAAATATTTAACGCATCTTCTTATAATGCCCCTGATGTACTTATCGGCTCAGGTACTAACACACAAGTCTTGATGTTTGAAATCATTAGTTTTGGTGCAAGAAGTGCCTTCAGCACATCCTTAGTTTTCATGTTTCAGGAAAATTGTCGGGTGAAATTCCTGCACTGATCCACCTGCCAACTAAACGTTTTGAAACGGAACTAAATCCTTTAGAGTAAATGTTATCTTTGCACATTTAAATCTGCCAGAGGGCGATTGTATCTACCAGTTTCCCATGTTAGTTATAAATCAGATTGGTATCTGGAGATTGACAATACCTGCCAGCAGTATGGAAATCTACAAACAAATCTGAAGCCTGTCAACTGCTCTGCTGGCCTGAAGTCAAGCTATCTGTCTTTTTCTGTGTCCTTTACCATGAGGTTTTGGTTGACCAGTAAAATGACATTTCAGGTTTGACGCAGAGTCACTACATTTGTAATTCTTTAACTAAAATAAATCAAGAAATAGATGACATTATAAGCAGTTTGCTTTCTCTTTTTCTTTTTTTTTGCCTTGTAAGCATGCTTTGGGAGGGTCAGTCCAATTTAAAACACAAGACTATCTGATTGTTGTAAAGGCTGGTTAGGGCATTCTGTCAGGGGAAAAATGCTCTTAGCAGCTACTCAGAGCATCTTTTCTTGCTATAAGCAACTGCAAAATTTTGAAGAGAAGGAAACGGCTGGCTCTCGCTCTTGTTTTTGAAACTTCAAAGGGTGAAGGATGTTATTTTTCCTTTAACTTTCGTAGGTGCAGATGAGAGCGCAGCATGGTGCTTGCCATATTTGCAAGAGCTCTACTTGGAAAATATGAGGTCCACTAAAAAAGAGTTTTTTATATAAAATGAATGCTACAAAGTAAGTGATAAAACCCTTCTGGAGGCTTTTATCAGCCTCATGTTGGATTTTTTTCAAATTTACATTTATTATACCTTAGTTCTGTCATTTATTCAGACTGTTTCACTGTAGACACAGCTGAGGAACTGATTTATTAAGCTCAGCTATAATAGATGGTGATATGTTGTCTTTCACTTTGTTGGTGTTTGGCTTTTTCAGTTCACCTGCTAGCAAATTTATACTATTTTAAGTTTTCAAGTTGGACATCTTTATAACTTTGTGCATAATTTCCTCTGTGTTGCTCAGTTATTATGAGCAAGATGCATGTTATTGTGGTAATTCTCTGTTTTTATAGGCCTCTTCTGTTACTGCTTCCTCAAAGTCTGGTATAAGGGCTGAAAGCATGCACTAAATGCATCAGATAGCCTAAGTCCCATTCAGTGTGTTTACATGAATGTTAGTTCATCCAAAACACATTCGACAGACTGATATTGCACTTTTTTTTTTATTTAGGCAAAGATAGCCAGACAAGCTAAAAGGGGTATCAGCGGTAAAAGCGGGCACAGTTCCTGATAAAGTCTTTAGACCAGGAAGCACCAGAAGTCAATGGCAACAGAGAAAAACAAGGGACGGCATACATATTATTTGTGGAGTCTTGTAAAATGTGAAGCACGTACGAAATATACAGCGCTATGAAGATGTCCAAACTTCCCGGTTGCCATGGTATTAATTTGCAGTCTCTTAAGCTGTTTATCAATTGTTACTGTGATGTAATAGATCAACAGAAAAAAACACAACGCAAACGAGCTAAAAGAGGGCTTGCCATCAGCTTGGATAGAGTAGGAAGCACTTTAATAGTAAATCAGCTAAAAGTGCACACATGAATATTTTTGCTCGACGTTTATTCTGGCTTCGAGAAACTCATCAGTTTAGTGTAAGGTTGGAATAACATGATAAAATAAGCTGTGCTGCTGACTTAGTGAGTTGAGGTGAGGAATTATTCTTACTGTAAAGATGATCATAGAAATGTTTGATGTGGTTGATGAACTATATCTCAAGTAGTTTTTTTTTTCATATTTATCCCTGAAAGCCAGATGTGCGGTAATGCATGTCTCAGTTCAGACCATTTATGAATTTATTTTGAATATGCACACATACTGTCCTTTTTCGAGGCTTGATCTGAAGTGAGGCTCCTGTCTTAAAGTATGAAAATGGTCAAATTTAAAGATGCTGAAAACACTGTCGCCATGAGCTTTATATTTATAGCTAAACTTGGAGCATAGTCTGTCAGTGTATCTTGCAGTGTATGCATTTTCAGTACTCGATACAACTGCTATCTGTCTACTCTGACTTCATTTTTCATGCTTAAATAAGCCTTGCAAACTTTCACTGTCACCCTAGATACAAGTGTTTCAAGTCGATCCTCACGTGAATCTGCACACAGGAACATGTGCTTACATTCCACACGTCATCCCATCTGCTTCAGAGGAGTAACGCTGTTGTGGCAGAATTTGGAGCATGTTCTTCCAGATAAGATTATCAGGTGGTGTTAAATATCCGATCGCGGGTGGGGGTGGGGGGTGGGGGGGGCATCTTATGATGAGTGGCTGGTGTTGGGGGAGGGAGACTGACTTGTTCTGACCCCTTGCTGGAGATCTGCATTCTCAGAGGGGTATTCATCAATGACCACGCTGCAGAGGTATGCAGTGACAGGGGCTCAGTTGTGCAACTGCAGCTATACATTGATGGGCGTGGAGGTGTGGCAGGTGGAGTTTTATGACCACTGGCATTCCTGAATTATGCACAAGGTATGCAACAGTGCTTTGCACTACTAATATGGAATTTGACTCCCAGGCTTTCAGGTAATAATAGTCTCAAACTGGTCAGAAGGAGTAGTTGTGACATTCTGTGACCAGTGGCAAAATATTTAGAATTCCAGATCTTTCAGCTTTTATTCCACAATGAGGTTTGAGGGTTTCTATTTTTTGGTCTACATTTTTATCCCACTTCTAAACTAAGAATGATGTGTTTTGCATGCAAAGGACCCAGTCTGTGTTTTGATAGCAAAAGTAAGGTAAGCAGCATGAATGCCATGCACAAACTCTATGTTCTAACTGCATCCCTTCCTCCACAGGCGCAGATTGGCATCATCATGTTTTGGCTCTGCAGTGCCCTCATGAGTGGCTGCAATTCCTGGAATAAGCTGGAACCTGAGCCTTGAAAGTCACACCATGGAATGCTTGTAGTATTCCACCTCGCCTTCGTCCACCTCGTCTTCGTCTACCCCACCATCATCAGCAGGAAACACAACGTGAGACGCAAACGATTGAGGGATACAGAGGAGGTCTCCTAAATCTCTGCCTCCGATCTATGCTCCTGGAGGCTCTTTATCTATTTAGGTCAGCCAGTTTGAGAGGGATCTTCAGGAGGGTATAGGGGAGTGTGTTTCAGTCTGTGTGTGTGCGTGCGTGTGTGTGTGTAAAAGTAGGTGCCTGTCCTGGGCACTAAGGCCATGAGGCCCAAGACTTTCCCAGCAGCTCCATACGTGGGCAACACACGGCAGAGGCTTCAGGAGATTAAAGAGGGCCTGAAGCAGCCAGCCAAGCTGGTGAGCCAGGCTCTGCATGGCAGTAGCTCCCGGTCCGAGGGGGGCAGAGGGGCCGACTCCAAGAGTGGGAAAGATGCGGCCAGCCGACAGCAGCAGCTCCGACCTCCGCAGAAGTTCAACAACTACCAGAATGCGCTACGAGAAATCCGCAAGTCGCTCATGCCCTTCGCCAACGAGTCAGGAGAGGCCGGAGAGGTCAACCGGCAGATGCTGCAGGAGCTCGTCAACGCCGGCTGCGACCAGGTGAGCCACAGGAAGGGAGTTTCTGAGTGTCCATGGTGCTGAGGGCATGTTTCTGTATGGTTTTAGGGTGATTTAATTAAGCCTTACAGATTATGGCCTTTTAAAGTACAAATATTAAGAATGTTTTGATTTTATTATAAGAGAAATGATGGGATAAATATTACAGGAAATTGTTCCAAGATCCAGTTTGCAACTTGCATTTTTTTTTAAAGTCACTGTATAAAAAGGTTATCTTGTTTGGAGGGAATAGACCAGGTTTTTTTTAGTGTCATCTTAAGGTAACAGTATAGCCTAAGCAATAATAAAACAGACTTTTAAGCTCCAGATGGACACAAAACCTTCAGGAAGTAGAAATAAACAAATCTTGTTGCAACACATGAGAAAAATGGACAGAGGTCATCAGCTTTATGTTTGTCAATATCAGTCATGTTTGTCAGTAGACAGAGCTGGATACTCTTGTGATCAGCTGTGACATTTACATCACCACTTATATGCCTTAATTGTTTTTATTAAAAACTGAAAAAAATTCAAAATGCACATAAAAATACTGTTTGAAAGTCTAACTCTGGCTGTGAGTGTTTTAAGCGATGAAGTTGATGTTGCTACAGTATGCCTGACAAACTGATCGTATTTCAGAATACTGTCAATCATATTTTTCGGTTATAACAAAAATGCTGCCTTTTTATCAGTCAAAAAAGTCCTTTAGTAAAGTTGAAGTCAAATTTCATAAAAGATCATGATAATAAAGATTTGAATGTGGGGTAGATTGCTCAAGACCAAATGTCTTGGTCGAATAAATATTTGTGTCAGTGTTTCAGATCTGTGTCTTGAAGCCACTCTGCCTCCTTTAAACAGGAATTTCCTAAGAAAGCACTCCAAAGTGCGATGCACTATTAGATGCAATACAATGCAAGGCTCCCCTGCCAAGTGTATAGCAATGCAGTTATGTAACTCTGGCCTCAGTGTTGAAATGTTGAAGCATCAGGTGGATTTCTCAACAAGGCTGTTTGGCATTTTTTTCCCTCCATCCCATTTGAAGAATGCAATTCAGACATCTCCTGAAGAATTTAAGAAGGAGAATGTTTCTACAGGAAATGAGAGTCTGTTTCACACTCAACCTCCAGCCACAGAAATCAAAGCTTTGGGTCATGTGGAAGCTGTTAATCAGGGGTCACTTCACCTCCTTCCAGCTGGAGAATTGGTATCAATGTAAAGACACAGGCTTTGGGCTTTTAGTTCAAGTTTTAAAATATGTACTTTAGTGAAAACCTGAATTTAATTCAGTAAAATACTAGAAGTTGATGAGCTTGCTTCAACAGTTCCTCGTATTTTTGACAAAGTTGAGCATGTGGAAGCACTTGGAAGCCCCTGGTCTTTCTTTGCCAGCTGTTAGTAGCTGTAGTTTGAAGGGGAAACTCGAACCAGGAAGTTCATTCTTCAGCTTATTAAATGCCAGTGTGGTTCAGCTGAAACAGGATCAGTGAAAAAGAATGAAGTCTGAATTTTTGCCTCAGTGTCATTACCACACTGACCGTGCTCTAGTTTCTGCATGCCCAGCCAGACTGAACAGCCGCCAGAAAACCCTCCAATTATTGTTTTCATTACTGCTCTTTGGGAGCTGTAGAAATCTGCATTGAAACAAAGTGTGTGAGGTATGTTGAAGGGGCGACTTAACCAGATGATTAAATTAGATTGTCTTAACAAAATGCAGTAAGTGCAGTTAAGATCTGGTGCCTCTGTGGTTAAAAGCCCTGTGATGAAGCTCAGTATGTGAAAAATGCTCCACTCAAGCCCACGCGCAGCACTATGAAGAAGAGCAGCCAAATCGATTTTAGGCTTATCACAAACAAAGACCCACTGTTTGTGGAGGTTTTGCTGATAGCAGGACCTTTGCTCTGCATCTTGTTTCCACATCTGGACTGACTGTGTGCCACATCAGAGGATCAGCAGACAAAAAAATGGGCTCAGTACATTTGATTTCTTACTCACATTTTCTCAATTGATGCTCACTCATAGCTTTTTTTTTTTTTTTTTTTTTTTTTTTAACTGATCAATATATGTTTTCCTGTGGGGTGTGAAAGTTTAGATACTCTCCAATTAAAGAAAAGGCTAAATAATCACAATAGTAATTTCAAGAACAAAAAACTGAAAAAAGTAATAATACATTTTTAAAAATTACTAAAATTATAATTTAGTAAAATGTAACACTGATTTTGAATTGGGGTTTTAAAAGATAAACTAAAAAAAACCAAAACTATCTCAGACAAATTACAGCACCTGTTCACAGTAGGCTGAAATACCTGTCATCAGGCACAGAAGTCTGATTGAACGTTACAGAAAACACTTGATCACAGTGATTGCCTCAAAATGTTGCTCAATAAGATTTTAGTTCAGGAGCCTCATCATTGTTGTTTTTGTATATATATATATATATATAATTTGTGTTGACCAACAATTCAAAATCAATGTCACGATTTTCATAGATTTTCATTTATTATTACTTTTGTCATTTTCAACTTAAATCACTTACAGCTGATTTTTTTTCCATTTTAAAGGGAGGGTATCCAAACTTTCGCATTACACTGTATGTTTTTTAAATGCAATTTAAGTCTTAGATTTTAACACAACAGCTTTTGTTGATAAATATCTGCTAATTTCTTGTATCTGGAGCTTTACACATTTTAGAAATTAAATTGGAGATATGAGGCTGCAGTAAAATCGCTGGGATTTAAAGAGTTGAAGTGATGAGTAGAGGAAAAGCAGACTGAAGAACTGAGTGGCTGATATACCATTCTGCTTCAGCAAGCTGGCAGTGGGGCTTCAGTCTTCTTCGTTGGTTTCTCTGGGGGGTTTCTGGAATTCTTTGCAGATTTTGATTAAAAAGTATTTGTTTTGTATTTTTAAAAGTAAAGTATTAACTGGGGTAGCAGATGCTTGAGAAACCGCATCTACACCAAAGATGCTAGCAATGTGATTGGTAGTTATCTGGGTGTTGAAAGTTGATCGTATTTTCTATCTTAAACTCCCTCAAAGTGAAATATCTTTGACTGGGTTACATACTTTATTTCTGAGTCCAGATAGATTATATATGTGGTACTTTCACAGCACTGGTTGTCGTGATCTTTCAGGATTCTTTTAATCATCAAAATGTAAAACTGAAACATCATAAGTAGCAGAATTTGTCATTTTTCTGACTCTGTTGCTGATCCAGCATTTCAAACATCTTTGAAGAGTTTGTAGGCCACAGTGGCAGCTATTTCCTCTGCTCAGTGCTGGCTAGTTGACCTCCATTGCTGCCACCATTGTGAATGGACCAGAGCAAGGCTGGCCCAGTCAATACAAACAGGATGTGAACATTCAATGGCAGCAGGGTGGAACAGTTCCTTCTTTTGCAGTCCAGCCACCACCCAACATGTCGCCTCTCCTCCTCTTCCTCTGTCTGTTAGACTCCGGCTGTTTGTCCCTGTCTGTTCCTGTAGATCCATCCGTCTGTTTTTGCTACAGATGCATCTTTTTATTTCAATTTAGAAAGATTTGCGAACCTTGTATCTTCCGTATGTTTCAGTGGGGCTGTTGCCTCCTCATGGTTTGAATTCTCTCCCCTGACCCTTAAAACAAACCTCAGCAACAAGCAGTGACAAATGCTGACTGGTCAGCTGCTTCGCAACGCCTAATGTTGATCACCAAATGTTGAACAAACAAATTCTAGTGCAAGTGGCCAACTGAACGCTGACTTCCACACATGATCAAGTACACATCTCTGCACCGGCCTTAAGTGTGTCCCTCTGCATTCTGTATGTGCTTTCATTACACTGTTTCTGTAGTTCTTTTCTCGTGGGTTTGCTCTGCAGAAAAAAGGAAGGAAAATATAGAAGCAGAGGATAAAACGAACTTGCCTGATTTAGTAGCCTTCAGAGCCAATCAGGAAGCTGTATCCCTGCTAACTTTTGTGCTAAATCACCTTGTTCACCTTTTTTCACCTTAAGAAAGAAGAACAGTCCAAAATGTTTGCAGACTACCCGAAGTTCAGGTTTAGAAATTTTTTTCTTCATGTTTCTCTCCTGTTAATGTATGCACAAGATTTAACATCAATTTCAGGCTTCAGTCAAATCGTCTTGGTATGATTAACGTGACCTTCTTATTAAATTGGTCATTTGCGAGCATTTACTGTCCACGATCTTGTGCAGCCAGCTAACTTCCAAAGCAATGTCCCCAGCATTGACCACTGAAACCGTCCATTCATTTTCTACTGGTGGTCATTTAAGAAGCAACCAGGAGGGAAGTCCAGACTTTTCTCTCCCCTGCCATTTCTAACTCATCCAGAGTGGTCCTGAGGCATTCCCAGGCCAGCTGAGAGGCTGGGTTTTCTACTGGACCTTCTCCTGGGGAAACGTGCCAAGAACATCTCACCTGGGAGGCATTCAGGAGGCACCCTAACCAGATGCCTGAGCCCCCTCACCTGGCTCCTTTTGCTGTGGAAGAGCAGTGCCTCTGTGCAAATCAAACCTTGCACTGCATCAATGCAAGGCTGAGTTTTGATATTTGAAAATTTCCTTTTCATCTTTTTGAAACTTCCCATTGATTTCTATAAAAGATTTGCATTGTCGTTGTTTCCACAGTATCTCTATTAAACTGAGTGGTGTTATTTGCCTTAAAGGAATAGTTCACCCACAGAATGATTTAACTTTATTTTCCTCTTTGTCTGGACCAGTTGGTATCTATACTGGAAAGAAAGGTGGGGTTTTGGGTACAGTATGGCAGAATTTTGTTTGTGATCTGCTTATAAAAAATTGTAGAATCGAGTGAGAAACAATCTAGTGTGTCAGGGCACTTTATTCTTTTTGCTGGGAAAAAAAACCACATATTGCTTATTATCACTGTTGCTCTGGATAACTTTGTATATCATCACCGTAATGGTGCCTTGCAGGTAGACAACTTCACCTTTGGTTCTCCTTTTTTTTTTCTTTTTGATTATCTTCATGTCCTCAAACAGCCCTCACCTAATTCCCTCTTTGCCACCTCGTCGAGGCAGCCCTACTTCCTCAGCCCAGCTCTTATCAGCTAGCCTCGTCTTCATCGTCTTTCCCCGCTCATCCAGCTGCAGATCACATACCATTGTGGCTTGTTACATAATCATACTTTTTTTTTTTCTTCTTTAAAGGAGGAAATGTTTTTGAGGGGGAGCAAGGGTGGGGGTGGCATGCCAGGCACCGAGATGACAGGGAAAGACAGGAAGGGAAGGGAAGGGGATGGTGCACTCGAGACTTTTTTTCTCTTTAATTTATTTCTTTTCTTCCCTAAACATTTAAACTGTCCTTACAGGCCTTTTGCTGTATTCACAAGATGCAGTGTGGCTGGTCAGGAATCTAGTACACACCAGAAGTATATTACTCCCTCCGTAGTGTAAGCAAGCAAGCATAGTGTTGTCATGCAACAGTGTGGCCCAACAGGACATATTGGAGGCATTGCATGATGTGTTTTTATGTAAATTGTAGCCTTGCTTAATCGTTGCAGAGTACGTTTTTGTGTGCCTCCATGGATGAGGAAGAAGAGAGCTATGAAAGTATTTGCAGCTCTCTCTCTGTGGAAATGTTTTATAGACGCCCCTCTTGGTGTGTCCCATCTGTACTCCTGATCGCGCTCCATATGGCTTTGATTTTCTGGGTCCAGAACTGGAATGTGTCTCAGAATTGGGTCAATAAGATAGCTTAAATCAAAAACACTCTGGGTAATGTTTTCCATCCTGTGTGAAGAAAAGAATTGCGCACAGCTCATCCTGCATCCATGTTCGTTATGTCAGTCAGTCAGAGGAATTTGTGTGTCTTTACAAAGATTGTAGGCTGGTGATTATCCGTTTGGGATAACTCTAAGATTTGTGGTCCACCAACCATTATGACAAGCTTGCAGAAGTGGCCTGGGTATTTTCAACTGAGAAAACGACTATCCACATTGCAAATAGCTCAAATTCCTGCTTCCTGGGTTGAAGAATGTGTGTGAGGAACATCTGTCGCCATGACAGCCGAGGTCACCAGACCCGCCTCCACCCAGCAGACACGCAGAGCCTGATCCAAGAGGAAAAGACAAACAATAAAAAGCAGAAAGTTGCTGTGACAGTGGTTTGATGTATATCTCCCACTCAAGGCTGTTTAATGTCAGATTTGTTTTTGTTTAAAACCAAATATCTCAAATTTATTATGTTGATACAAAACCTAAAATTTGAAGATAAAGGAATCGTTATCATGCACTTATTCTGGGTTGTGCAAAAAAATTTAGATGATTATATGGTGAATCTGACAGCTGAAACATTTTTCAATACCTTGGTTACACAACAGACTCAGACTGGTTTATTACTTACATTCAACTATGTACTGTTTTTGGACTCATTCCATTCCTCTGTCTTCCATGTATTTATATTTACACTGTATCTCAACTTATTATTTGGACATTTTTTCCAATTTGATTTGTTCATTTCCCTTTCTTCTCTTGGTATTAAAAGCTGGCACAATCAATAAAATGTAAATAAAAATTTGGATTTTTTTTAAATCATTACAATTATGAAAGACTGGCAACCTGTCTATGGTGCACCCTGCCGCTCACCTGCTAATTGCTGGGATGGGCTCCAGCTTTATTGCGACCATGTATTGTAATAAGCACTAAGAAAATTGATTGAAACTTAGTGCACAGAAAACAAATCAAATGCTTAAACTGAGAGATTCAATTTGTTTTTAAAAGTATGTGCATGCTGGGAAATTGTAATGCTAAAGAAAAATTCTGCAGGGAGCTTTCCATTGCTAATTAGGTTAATTGGGAGCCTGTCAGTTCCAGGATTAGATATAAAAATAGCAATCCCATGAGTGGTTCACCACTCTGTGAAAAAATAAATTAGATTTTTCAGAGTAAAATTGCAAAGAACTTGTTGATTTTATCATTTATAATACACCACCAAAAGATTAATTGAATCCAGAGATATCTCCAAATGCTGAAAACCAACCTTTTAATGGTTTTGATTAGAGATGCACAACATTGTTGGCCCAATGTCGGCCAATATTGGGTTTAAAACTGAATATCAATACCTGTCGAATATCGACCTGATATCAACCCCATTATAATTAGCCGATATATAACTGGCGCTTGATGACGAACCCGTGGAATGCTGCTTTTTTATTGTTTTTTTTTACATCTGTGTGGGGCATGGAAACTGAATGAGGCCACGTCCGCAACATTATGACGTCTCCAGCAGCTATCAAATCTACAGCAGAAGTATTTCTCTAATTTTGCACAAGGAATGAATATTACATCATTTCAGCTTTAATATCCCCCACTCACCCTCACTATCCATCTATCACTCTCTGGCAGCCTATATAGAATTTTTGGTATAAATGCTGTCTTTGTGTTTTATTTATATAGTAAGGTGTAAAAGTTTTTTCTTTTTATGTGTCTAATGTTTCTCTTGTCATTGGCAGGTCATACTGATCATGTGACCAATTACCTGCACAAACGCAGCTGTCTCTGATTGTCTATTTAACTAGCACAGGAGCAGACTGACAAACATTTTGCCATTGCCCTGATGAAGGCCCTTCAGGCTGAAACACGTTGGCATGTTTTTAACCACATTAGCCATGTATTAATAAAGGCTTTTTAATAACTTTCCTCCTGAGTGCCTCAGACCTCCTTTTCAATTCTTCACTTGGATCCCTCACTGAAGAGCACCAGAGGAAAATCTTTTCAGTCCCTAGAAGCACTCCATGCCCAGCTTTTTTAGCTTTAATATCCTGTTTAAAGTTTATCAGCCAAATGAATTGTAAAATAGCGACATATCAGATATCGGCGAAAAATCCAATATAGCGCTTCCCTAGTTGTAATTCAGGCCATCAAGTACCATTGCAGCAAAAACAGACAAGATTTTGTCATGGACACAGGAAAACTTAAATTACTTTAAATTATTACTTTTTTTTTTTTATAGAGCTCTTTTTTATACAAAGGCATGCAACCCAAAATGTCAAAAACATAATGAACAACCCCCCACCTCCCCATCTTTACTCATCAAATCCCTCAAGTTATACAATATATGTTGTTGATATGTGTATGTATGTATTTATATGAACTCTGTTTGGAAATCATGGAGCTGCATCCTTCAGGCTTTCTATCTGCACACTGTTCAGAAGACAATATCTGTGATGGCAGGAGGATGGAATATAAATTGCATTTTTCTGACAGCATCATAAATACTGAGTGATAAATACACAGTCTGGAGAAACATAGGTTGACATCCTATTTTAAGGGAAGGTCTTAGAACAAGTGCAAATCCTGCATCAATATCATAAATTAATCCCTTTTCAGCTAATCCATGCTTGTATTGAGTGACAGTGGCGAAACATTTCACTTTCCCTTTCTTCTCTTGGTATTAAAAGTTGGCACAATCAATAAAATGTAAATAAGAATTGGGGTTTTTTTTTAAATCATTACAATTATGAAAGACTGGCAACCTGTCTATGGTGCACCCTGCCTCTCACCTGCTAATTGCTGGGATGGGCTCCAGCTTCATTGCGACCATAAATTGGAATAAGCACTAAGAAAATTGATTGAAAATCAATTCCTGAGTTCCCAAACATCTACAGAGTGGTATTCAGGCAAGAGCCGATGCAGCACAGTGGTCAACATCCTCTCTTATCTGTTTTGAACTGGAAAATTTTACTTCTTGAAAAAAACATTTTATGGTTTTGGTGGTTGATTTGTACTCTTTGTTGTATTTCAAATGATTTACTAATCTTTGCAGACGTATTTTTAAGCCTAGACATTGGCCTTACTTTTTAAGGTATTTGTGCTCTCTAAATGTTCAAGGGTTAATTCTTTGTTATTGTTGTTGAAGTGGATTCAGCTATTCTCCACATTTTTTCTCTTTTTAAATGTCTTTATTTAGCTTTATGTGGCTCTTGGTTGTCTCCTCCTACAGAGGCTGTCTGAAAAGTCACTATTATTCATGTTTAATTATCTTCAGATCACTTAAACAAAGCAGAACTTTAAAGAGCCCTTAAGGAAGCGGAGCAAACGAGGTGGAAAGGCTGAAGAGAAAAGGACAAAATGTGACAGTACAGGGCGGCTCTGGCAGCCAGCACTCTCTGGCTACGCTGGAATGTAACAGACACACACACATACGTGTACACACAGGAAACGGAGTATAAACAGTCCTGTGTGTGCGTGTGTGTATGGTCAGTGTTGGGCTTTGGGATTTAAAGGTATACACATGCATTGGGAGGGGACAGTAAAGCAGGCTTTTGCACATTGCTTCCATTAGTGTATTGACACACTGATGGACACTGCTTGTGCACACACTTTACAGAAGGCATAGAAAGCGCGCGGCCTTGGCATTTCCTGGCTTTCAGAGCTGACTGTGCCTACAATTGCTCCGTGGGCCCGCTTTTAAACAATTTATGTTTGATTTAGTTTCCTGCTGACGAATACAGGCTGCCAGTCTGCCTGAAAAAGAGCAGAAAGTGGTGTTAGAAAATGGCTCCTCTGGGGTAAAGCCTCCCCTGTCAGCTTTCTTCATTTTCCTGCCCTCAAAGGGCAAGGACATATTTAAGTGCTTTTGTTGTCACATGGCAGCATATTCTTTTTATTTTACCTGAGAGTAACCTTTTTAATGTTCCTGTTAAGATTTTTTGTGATCATTATCAGGACAGTTACTTGGATGATGAAATGCTGTTACAGTAAATAAGGAGCCACACAGTTACAGCTCAAGATTATTTTATTTAGATGTTTAGTACACTGATGGGAAGAATTAAAGGTGCTGTAGTAAACAGTGAAATTAAATTAAAGGAATAAAGTGTAGCAGTGGAAAGAAGGCATGGTTACTAAACAATTTGGTAGCAACTTGAGATACTGTCTAGAAGAAAGGCTGCTTACTGATAAATTAAGTACTAGAGGCGCTTATAAAGATCTTGGAGTCCTTAAATGGTTTTTAAAGCCATTAAGATTTAAGGGTAGGAGAAGTTGTTCTGGTTCATGTGAGAAACTTGGCTGCAGCATTCCTTTCTTTCTGTAGAGAAAGCAGGATATACAGGCCAGTAAAATGATTAATAAATGACTGGGGCAGTGTTTGTTATGATAATGTTTAAGTGTGGAGTAATAAGAGTGGTACAAAAAAAGAAGAATTCAGTAATTGATTCAGAAATTTTGATTAAGTAAAGTGGGTGTAGAAATGAAAAATACATCTAGAAAAGTAAAGGCAAAAGAAAATTAAAGAGCAGTTTTGTTTATTTTCAAGTATTTAATCATGCATTTGTATGCATGTGAGTAGCAGTAGAGGACATTGTCTAAAATCTGGAACAAACCTTTAATTTAAGCTTTTATAAATGTTATACTCAAAAATTGATAAATTTTATAGATACAGTTTTTGAATAATAGAAATGAATTGGATGTATAGAGCCGTTGTTACTGACTGTGACCAGTGGAGGCGGTGCAAACTCTGTCACTGCAGCTGGGCAGAGGTTTGAGTTCAAATGTCTTTACAGTGAGGTCATATGCCATTCAAGGGGATTTCTTCATGTAGGTGTGGATCAGTCAGTCTGAGAGGGAGAGACAGATTTCATGTTAGTTCTCTCGTTCTGCTGCTGTTTACTGTTGTTAAAAAGATATTAAAAGACACGAAGGCAGCCGAGTGTCGACTCATTCCTAATAACATCTAAAGGATTGTTGATCTGCAGATGGATTTAGATCAGTTAATTGTTTGCATCTGCTGCACACCATGTGGAGGATGGTGTTCCTCTAACAGGCTCAATTTCAGTAACTCTTTGATTTGGCTTTGTCTCCAATGCTATCAGTTTATAAAGTACCCAACACTTACATCAATAATCAGAGCTAAATGTGATTAGTTTATGTGGTTTTGTGTTATTGTAAACTGGAACTTGTTGCTGTGTTTAGGTCTGCAATAGTTTAGGATGTAGAACATTCGTAAGTCCCATTTTGACTGAATACAAGAACCTCGGCAACCCTCTGAATATTTCCTCCCTCACATTTTTGCTCCTGCCTCTGAAATAAATTGAATGGGAACTGCTGAATAAAAAAATGCCTAAATGGTTAACCAACATTTTTCACATAGGTGACCTACATACCGCCAGCTTTTATAAGTCACCCACCTGTTGATACACCAGTCTCCAGGCCTTTGGATCAGTTCCACTTGTCCCACCTGTGGATATAAAAGAGAAGGGAGGCGAGCCAAATAAAATAGTTTTATATCATAGAGCTGGAAGGGAATGCGATTGTGCCTACGCACAGATCCTCTAGAAAAGTTAAGTAAGCTGCCTGACTGCAGAGTAAATCTTAGCTCAAGCTAGTCCTGGAGAGATCCTGAGCCTTTTAGTGGTATTCTACCATCTCGTATGAGTTGCAAAATAGAATTATTTGGGGATAAACGATGTGTGTGCTCAATTGTTGATGATTGGAAAGCATATCCAGAAGCAGGACCACACCCTGCTGCCAGGCTGCCGCTATGAACCTTATTCTAGCATATCTTTCTTCCCCGTCAACAATAAAAATAATAAAAAAAATAAAATAAAAAAATAAAAATAATATAATCATATTAAAAAAATATATAATAATATATTTATATTTATATTTATATATATTCTCTTACATATATTTTATTATTTCATATTATACCCCTACACATACACATACATATATATATACACCTATATATACATTCACCTATACACATACATAATCAATCACACCAATAATCACACAGAACCAATAAAACTGACTATTTTCTCCCTCCCATCAATCAACTATGTTCTCATCATCCCATTTATTTTTTCTTTTTCCTTCCCATTCCTCTCTTCTTTCTCCACCCCCACTCTTCTTCTCTCCACTCCTCCCCACTTCTATCACCCCCTAATTCTCTTATATATTCTTACCCACTCCCATATATTTTCACATACCTACACATCTTCATATTCATACATATACCCCCACACACATTTATTTTCTCATATATTTACCCCCACCCCTTTCCCCCCCCCTCCCCCCATTTTTCCTTTTTTTTTTTTTTTCCCCCAATTTTTATTTTCTTTCCCCATACACACCCCCCCCCCATCCCCCCCCCCCCCCCCCCCCTTTTTTCCCTTTACATTCCTTTCCCCCTTTTTTCCCCCCTCCCCCCCCCTTTTTTCTTCCCCCCACACATCCACCCACAAACATTCCCATCCCTATTCCCCTTTAAATCTTTTTTATTCTTTTTTTTTTTAAAACCTTTAACCTTAATCATGAAATAGTGCCTTTTCTCAGATTCTCAGCATATCAGGCAAAGGATGTGCTCGCTTATCTTTTCACTTTCATTTCACTCAGAGACTTGGTTGTTTCATGCATATTTTAGGATGAACCTGTTTGTCTATTTCTCTACAAAACTGATAACAAAAAAAAAAAAAAAAAGCATGATAGGCTTTTCCATGCCTGCATGTTTTTGTGTCACATTAACTGACACAGGAACTCACTGGTGCATGACCCCAAGTGAAGCGGATGCAGATGTTTGAGCCCCTTCTGCTGTTTTATCTTTCTTTAATTATAATTTTCTATATATGTGTTGTAGGTATGCAGCGGCCTGTTTTGGGGTTTTTCATGTAATTAATTTTAGATCCCTTCATTCTGCAATGACACATTTCTCTTGTCAAACATTTTAATCAGATGTCCACAGTTATTAATCAAACAGGAAACTGAGAAAAATGTGTAAAAGTTAAAGGAAAAAGTTTTTAAAGATCTGTTTTTGTTTGTGTGTGTGCTTCTCAGGAAATGGCAGTGCGGGCGCTGAAGCAGACAGGCAGCAGGAACATCGAAGCAGCCTTGGAGTACATCAGTAAAATGGGTTACCTTGATCCTCACAATGAGCTTATTGTTCGTGTCATCAAGCAGACTTCACCAGGTAAAAACACAACTTCAACATGATAACTCTTATCACAAAGATTTAATTGCTTTTCATATGGTTGGGCTTGTAAAATGATGTTATTCGTTGTTGTTATAGGCAAAGCTGGCATGCCAAATACAATGGACCACCGGCCTACGTTGGAAGTTTCAGGTGAAGCAGGTGCCATGCCTCAATATCACCAGATGGCGGCTCCCATGTATGATGCGGCAGCAGGATATGGCCCAGAGGGTGAACTGGGCAGACCTTACATGGGTGCGCCCCCTGTTATGACCTACATGATGCCCCCTTCTGGTGCAGCACCGGGCCCCACCATGGGAAACCCAATGGGTCGACCTCCCAGTATGGGCAACTATCCGCCTGTGATGGCCCCCCAGAGCAACCCAGGCAACACCATGTACCCCCCAGGAGCCCAGCAGAAGGGCTACCCTGGCAGCATGGAGCAGCATGGGCCTATGATGAGCTACAACGTGCCTGGCCAGCCTTTGCAGCTCCAGCCACAGCCACCAGGGGGCCCTGTCCCAGGTCCACACTATGACTATGGCCATCCCAGGCAGCACATGATGGAGCCTGCTGGCTACGGAGTCAAGAGGACCCCCTCCTTCCAGAACAAGATGGCACCTCCTCCAATGGCACCCCCAGACAACTATGTTAATATGCAGGGGAAAGGGGGGATGGGTCAGAACGGGCCAGGAGGAGGAGGCAGTGGATACCCTGCCAACCTTTACCTTTCCTCTCATGCCCACCCCCGACAGGCCAGCCCCACCTCCCACCAGGTCCACATGATGTCCCGTTCCCCAGGTGGGGTGGGAGCCATGGGCCCTGACTTTTCAGACCTGCCCCAGGGCTTGATGACTCCCTCCAGGGCCAGCCTCAACCTGGACCTCTATGAGCACCACTGGGCAGGGCCACCAGGTCCTGAAGGAGCCCCTCCATCCCGGCAGCCACAGCCCCAAGGCCCATTCAGGGGGGAGGTGCGTGTTCCCAGCAGAACCAACTCCTTTAATAGTCGTTCTGCAGGTCCAAATGGTGTCCGGCCCACAATGGCCGCACCCCCTCCTGCTGGAAAACAGGAGTCCTCATTGGGCCCCCCAAACACCATCACAGCCGTAACATCCCCCCCTATCCAACCGCCTGTCAAGAGTATCCGTGTGATGAGGCCAGAGCCTAAGACGGCCGTGGGACCATGTCACCCTGGTTGGATGACCGCTCAAGCCCAAGAGGCAACAGAATCTCTGGGCTACATGCCTGAGGAGACATACCCGCTGGAGCCTGCTCAGGAACCACGCTGCCCTCCACCACCTTACCCAAAGAATCTGCTCATGTCTGGAGCAGGCGCAGAGACGGGAGCCCTGGAAGGAGCCGGAGCCATGTGCACAGCTCAAGACCTCAGCAACCCCGCTGCAAGGAACACACACAGTGGTAGTGGAGGGAGTGGAAAGGGCAAGGACAGCCAGCAGGTGAAAGAGAAGGCAAAGATGGGCAAGGCAGAAAAAACGGTGAAAGACAAGAAGCAGATCCAAACTTCCCCTGTTCCTGTGAGGAAGAATGGGCGAGATGAGGAGAAGAGGGAGTCCCGCATCAAAACCTACTCGCCTTTCGCTTTCAAGTTTTATATGGAGCAGCACATAGAGAATGTAATGAAAACCTACCAGCAGAAACTCAACCGCAGGCTTCAGCTGGAACAGGAAATGTCCAAGGTAAGATGGCACATTCAGCAAAACTCACCACCACTGTCGTTCCTGTAAACATTTTTAAAAATGCACAGTGATAGGTTGACACCTGCCCTGTAGCTAATCCTCATCACTTTGTGAGTGATTTTATCAGTGTGAAATAACATGTAGGAGCTTTAAAAGTGCATGAATGATGCACTGTTGATCGCCTGTTTCGGAAAATGGCTAAAGCAAGTGCAGCAGGTTAGAATGATAACCCATATGGAGCCATAGCATTTTTCTTAAAGGTACAGTATGTAAGAAATACTGACATCTAGTGGTAAAGATGGGTATTTGAAAGAAAATATGTTTTCTTTCAAATTACTTCATATTCCAGCACTGTTGAGAATGTATGGTGGCCATTGGTGGCCAAAATTCTCCCAGACTAAAAGATTTTTTTATCTGTGAGTGGATCCAGTGGTCTCAGATGTAGCTATGACTGTACTATTAGTAACTACTTTTAATGTCTCATAAGGCATTACTGATCACAAACAGTGCTTTAACTCCCATTAAACAAAGCTGGAACAGCAGTTTTTAAGTTCAGAGGGTTCTCACTTCACTCATATTGTTTTGTCCATTCAGGGACACCATAGTAAAAATAGTGGAACAAATATGGCAGCTTCCATATGTGCACCGCCCAGCAAGTAGATATAAATGACTCATTCTAAGAAAATAAACATATAACAGCTATCCACAACTATTTACAATGCTGAATTTCCCTTCTGGGATGAATAAAGTATTTTTCATTTCATTTCATTATTCTAGTGCAGTGATTACACATAAATAGAAACACAGTTTTGAATTATATATCACATTTTTCTGCCATTGACTTGATTTTTTACAGACTGTACCTTTAAGGTGTTTAAAACGACAAAAGCTTTGTCCTAAAATGAGAAATCCATGAGCTCATGTTTGTGTTTGCATGAGCTTTATCTGAATTACAACCTTTTGAGAATTTTAGAAGTTATTTAAAAGAAATCTTTGGATAATAGGGAAGAAATACACAAAACACACAGTTCTGAAAGAAAAAAAAAAAAGTTAAATATGACAACACAGGTTGGGTAATTGGATTTAATTCCTTCATCTTTTTTTTTTCACCCCTCCTTTTCTGCCTAGGCTGGCCTATCAGAAGCAGAGCAGGAACAGATGAGGAAGATGCTGAACCAAAAAGAATCCAACTACAACCGGCTACGGCGAGCCAAAATGGACAAATCCATGTTTGTCAAAATCAAGACTCTGGGCATAGGTGCTTTTGGTGAAGTGTGCCTTACACGTAAAGTAGACACTGGTGCACTTTATGCCATGAAAACACTGCGCAAGAAAGACGTCCTCAACCGCAACCAGGTGAGTTAATACGGTTTGGGGTCAAACGGTGCGCTAAAATATGTTTTGTACCAGTTGTTTCCTGAGATTGTAGTGTCTGTAAATAAAAGGTTGATCATTAACATGATCATGATGATGACGACACGCCGTCATGCATAAAAGTTTGTGTGTCTGCGGTGCAGGTCGCCCACGTGAAGGCGGAGCGTGACATCCTGGCAGAGGCAGACAATGAGTGGGTGGTGCGTCTCTACTACTCCTTCCAAGATCGGGACAGCCTTTACTTTGTCATGGACTACATCCCAGGAGGAGACATGATGAGCCTGCTCATCCGGATGGGGGTCTTCCCCGAACATCTGGCACGCTTCTATGTGGCTGAGCTGACACTGGCTATTGAGAGCGTCCATAAGATGGGGTTCATCCATCGCGACATCAAGCCAGATAACATTCTCATCGACTTGGATGGACACATAAAACTGACTGACTTTGGCCTGTGTACAGGCTTTCGCTGGACGCACAACTCCAAATATTACCAGAAAGGTGAGGTAGTTTGGTTTATTGTTTTACTACTTAAGGAGGAGGCCATAAAATCTCCTACACATGCCTGTACACATGATGTAACACACTTTTGTAACATTCCGACCAATTAATATGATATGATATGGTACGATGCGGTACCATGTCATGCAAGGAAAAAATAAAACGCCTACCAAATGTCGCTCCTCCTCTTTTGTCTCCAGGGAGTCACGTCAGACAAGACAGCATGGAGCCCAGTGACTTTTGGGATGACGTATCTAACTGTCGCTGCGGCGACCGGCTGATGACTCTGGAGCAACGTGCCAACCGCCAGCACCAGCGCTGCCTGGCTCACTCACTGGTGGGAACACCTAACTACATCGCACCTGAGGTCCTGCTGCGCAAAGGTGGGTGAAAATTTAATGAATGGATGCTGACTGCAGATTGACTAATATCAGATGATTGACAGCTGTCTAACCAGCTTTTTTTTTTTTTTTTACCTGTTCAGATATTAGAAATGAAATTCTGCTGCTTTAGATGTTGAATTAGCAGCTGTGGCTCAAGGGGTGGTTAGATCCCCAATTTATTTTTAATTGTACTTATAGAGGTGTTTTAAAAAAGACTCAACCTGAACTGGCTCACAGTCTGTGTAGAAGAGGAAATAGCTTTTTCTAGACAGTAAGAAACTGTCTTAATGTGTGTGAAAAATGAAATGAAAAATACTTTTTTTTTTATCCCAGAAGGGAAATTCAACATTGTAAAAAGCTCACTCTTTTTTTTTTTTTTTGCTTGTTTGTTTTGTTTTGTTGTTTATTTGGTTTTCAACAATATAACATTTACGTTTCTGTATCTCTTCGTTCTACGGCGAACCTGACGCAGCTTTAGGCATGTGGCTTGTATTATTGAGCCTTTTGAGTGATCAGAAAGTTAAAAAACAGTTACAGATAATAAATTTTTTTCAGGAGGGACTATCTGAGGTGTAGCTTACAGTTGTAAATTAATTTCTTATCTATAAATATTCAAGTTATCATGGCAAAATATTCCCACTTGTTGTGACTGAGAATAATGAATTAATCCACCAAACACAAGGTTGTTTTTTTCCCCTACAACTTTTAAGTTGTATGACATAGTCAGGAGTAGTCAGTGTTTTTTCTGTAGTCGACATGGTCAGCGGGTTCTCTATTTGTTACAAGTCACCTTTGCTAACTGCTGATGTGAAATGTGCTGTGTCAAATTGATGTCAAATAACTGACTCAAACTTCCCCAATGCTTGGAGGTTCATAACAGGTTTCAACTTTCTAACTCACCACTGAGATCTGTATGTCAGATCTGACTGGTCATCCTTAAATGTAGGCAGAGAACCCAAACCCACGCTGACTTTGGATTACAAAGCTTTGCTTGTGCTGGTTCCATTATACTTGGGAATTAATTAATCTTCAAAGGACTCAAAGCCGCTATGCCCCACACTCCGATTTGACTGTCCTACGTGTGCACACTGAGCTCAGGGAAGAGGCATTGAATGTTACTGCACCATAAACACAAAATAGTCAACAAAAATCATTGAAAATTTTCTGCTGATTTTACTTTTTCTGCTCCAACTTAAATAAAAAAGATGTGCTTGTATTTTTCATTTTTACCTTGTCTGTTCCCCCCATATATTGTTAATATTGATGCATCATACAGAAATTAAGTTTTGCTGTGCATTGTTTTTATATTGACATGTGCTACTGACCTCATGGCCAGGTCACCCTTGTGGAAGCCATCAGTATTTTGTGGTTAAATTAAGGTTTGATAAATGTGTGCTTATCCTGTACAAAATGTCAGTAAATTTTCATTTTTGGACAAGAATTATTTCAAGTAGATTCGAAAAAGATTTTGATTTGAGTATTTCTATGCAAATAGAAACATGAATGCAATTCATGGAATGCAAACATTTTTATTATTATTATTTGGTGTGAACACAGTAGGAACTGGAGTCCTGCTTCTGTGCCATTCTTCAGACATATTAGGAGTTTTATGGCACATCAGACAATTCATTTCATTATAGAGCTGTGCTGGACTGCACTGCATCCATCTCTCTTAAACCGAGGTCACTTGTTTTTTGTGTAGGTTACACTCAGCTGTGCGACTGGTGGAGCGTTGGAGTGATCTTGTTTGAGATGTTAGTGGGACAGCCACCCTTTCTTGCTCCGACACCTACTGAGACTCAAATTAAGGTGAGTTAGGAAGAAAAATATCTGCACTTTGATTTATGATTTATATGATAAACTGCATATCGGGCTGGTGCCACAGATCTTCTTTCCTGTCGTAATCTCATTTGAATTGATACACACTAAGAGGGAAGCTACTCAGTCACACCTCACAAATAACTCAGCAACTGACTGAATCAGTTCACCAGGGCTAACTTTGTTAGAATGGGTCTGAAACAGCATTTCTGAATGGGGGCATTGGGAGCGTCAGGAGAGTCAGGAGAAATAAGGGCTAGCACCCAAATGCATCATAAAAACACCAATGTAGGAAGTAGACCCAATTTACAGCCCTGTGATTTTTGCGATATGGAAACACAGACTGTATCCTGGAATCTGACAGGAATGGAGTCAGTTATAAAAAGAAGAATATTGTGGAATTGGGTGGGTGGGGGGGGGGGGGGGGGGGGGGGTGGAATCTGGAAAAAAAAAAAGAATATATTCATGCAAACTTTTATAGGAAGAGAACACAAAAAGCCCTTCGTCTTCGTGTAGACCACCATTGCCTTTTATTTCCACCCTCAGATGGCACAAAAAAGCAGCATAATTTTTTTTAATTGGATTCATTGTAATACTGTTTGTAATAATGTCTGTAAATAAGACCTACATACAGTTTAAATTTTCATATTGTTAAGCATTTCATTCATGATCTCTGTTCACATGGTATCGTCCTCAATGAAGCAGGCTTTTGTGATAGAACGCTTGATAATTGGGAGTGGATAGCCTCGTGGTTAAAGTCCCAGATACGGCACTTAGGTGAACTACTATGGGCTCCCGGGCAAGGTCCTTAACCCCCACCACCTGCTCCCCAAGCACAATAATTGGCAGCTCACCCAGCCCTGGTTAATCTAGAGATGTGTTAAAAGCAGAGCCCAATTTCCCTATCAGGATTAATAAAGTAAAAAATGTATTATTATTATTATTATTGTTATTATTATTATTATTATTATTATTATTATTATTGTTGTTGTTGTTGTTGTTATTATTATTATTATTATTATTATTATTATTATTATTATTATTATTATTATTGTTAATTTTGCATCATTAGAGATAATATTCTGGCATGATCCTTTTCCTACATTTTAATAGTGGGAGCGGTAGTGGACTTTGACACTGGACAGGGAGTTACTGGCTCAAAAAAGATTCATTCACTCACAAATTTGAACTTGTCCTGTCTGAGACTTTTGTGGTAGAAGCACGGAAACTTTGCAGAGTGAAGTGGCATGCAAAGTTAGCATGTACATGCTGTCATTTCCTACACTTCACTAAGCAACAGTATGGATGGAAAGGATTTAGTGTTTTCTGAAAACATAACTAGATGACCATATATTCCTCTGTTGAACTGTTTTGAGTTTGTGTGTTAAGCCAAGGCAGTGGTTGTTGCAGTGTTTTCCTGAGTTATAAACAAAGGTTGACAATATCAAGTGAGTAGCTGCCTTCACATTTTCACATTTCCCTGCCTGCCTGTTAGTAGCAGCAGTTTATCATAAGTTGACTGCAGTATTAAACTTAACTGGCTTTTATGTAGACTGAATTTTGCTCCTTGTTCTGCACCAGAAGAATCTCAGCAGTTACAGAAAACATTGCAGGCTTCACATTTGACCTCCAGCAGCTCTTCTCAGATTTTTGTTTCTTTTCTCAGTTTTAAACTGTATTGTGTGTCTGTCCTCCTGCAGGTCATTAACTGGGAAAGTACACTGCAGGTGCCTGCGCAGGTCAAACTCAGCCCAGAAGCTGTCGACATCATCGGGCGTCTCTGCTGCTCTGCAGAGGACCGCCTGGGCGCCAATGGTGCGGGCGAGATCAAGGCTCACCCCTTCTTCTCCCAGGTTGACTTCTCCAGCAACCTTCGACAGCAGCCAGCACCCTACCGGCCCAAGATCGCTCACCCGATGGACACGTCCAACTTTGACCCGGTGGAGGAGGAAGGTGGCCCAGGGGCGTGGAGCGACAGTGGCGACAGCACCCGGGCCTTGGACACACTCTGCTCACCACACGGGAAGCACCCTGAACACGCCTTCTACGAGTTCACTTTCCGCAGGTTCTTCGACGACAACGGCTGCCCTTTCCGCTATCCGAAGCCACTGGAGGCCAGCGAGCCGCCGGGCATCACTGGAGCCACCGGTATGGGTCCAGAGGAGGAGGATGAGGACGACGAAGAAGGGCAAGAGGAGGAGGAAGAAGAGGAAGATGAGGAGGAAGAGGGAGAGCAGGGGGAAGGATGTGAGCCGGTGTACGTCTAAAGATGCACTGAGACAAGCTTCCTGAGCAGCTTGTGTCTGACACTGCTCATCATTCACCTCCCACTGCTCCTGTCAGGCGTGTGTGTGTGTACAGATAAGAATGCTGCACAGGTGTGTCTGTGTGTGTGTTTGCAAATCTGACATGTGTGATTATGAGCTGCAGGAGAGAAATGGATGAACATCGCCACCTTGTGGAGTCTGTAACGCGTCCACAATGACTTCCAGTACAAGAACTCTTCTGATCCGGGACCAAGAATCGACATTCTGCATGCAGCTGACTGCATCAAGGGTGAAGCGGAGGCAGACTCAGAAACTGTACGAGCTGAAAGGAAATGGTTAATATTCATGGAGATGTTCTCCCAGCAGTTTCTTGTCCCATTCCTTCCACCCTCGGTCTTACGGATGACTCAAACGCCACCATGGTGACCTTCTAACAGGAGCGACTGAGCTTCTACCTGAGCTGCTTTACACTCAAGTATTGAACATGGCAATGTGAAGAGTGGAACCAGTTTACTTGTCGATAGTGCCTCTTTCACAGCTGCTGCAAAATAAGCTACAAAGACACAGTCATACACATGCTTACTCATTAAAGCTCATGTTCAGTCATAAAGGGTGAAAAGGGCGTTAGATATCACATCGATCTTAATGTCCACATTGATGTTTCGTCACGTTGGCTTTATCTACAATCCCTCTGATGTTGTCACCCACAGAGAAATAGTAGTTTAGCAAACGTATTGTGTTTTGAAAGAAAATTTGTCCCTTTTTTGCAGCTTCAAACTAAAATATTTATAGTTCCGTCTTCATGTATCTACAGCTGCCTCAGTTTGTGCCAATTTAAATAAGATAACCAGACACAAATGTTCTTATATTCTGTGCTGTTAATTGTAACACCCCACTCCCCAGAAACAAATTTTTATTGGCTCAAAAATCAGGCAGATTTTTTTAATTTTCTTTATTTAAGCATAAATCAAAACTAAACCAACTGCTGCATTTGAGGCCATGTTTTGTTTTGTTTTTTCCCCCCCCAGACATGCAGTAAACATCTTCCTATGATTATGATTTTGAGTTAGATTTTGTTTACGGGGGGGCATGATTCCTCATGTTTTGTTCTTTTTCAGAAAAAGAACTAGTGAATGCCATGAAGCCCAAACTGATTCGAGAAGTGAGTGCCAGATCTGCACTGACCTGAATCTGTCAAAAGTCTGATAAGGCTCGAGTTTGTACAGAATCAAAGCTCTAATACACACAGATATCCACCGTCATGCACAATTGTACAGCTTTTTTTGTTGTTGTTTTTTGTTGCAAATATCAGTCCTGCAGTTGCATAGCGGCTTAACAGCCTCCTCTATCTCCAGGAGGCCGTAATGAAAACAAAGCAACATGTCCTTACAACAGCCAAACATGTGATAGTATGACTATGTGCAATACAGAAATGACATTATATGTATATAGTTTTCTAAACACTTAATATCCTTTTTAGTTCTGAAATGTACAAATATATTGGATTATATATGTATTTCTCTTTTCAGTTACAACATGCTGCTTATTATTGTGGTTAATATTATTTACGTTATTATATTTGTTATTACGTGTTTTTGTTGCAGTCTAAAGAAATGTTGGCTTAAGTGTGTTTGGGTTTTGAAAGTAGCGAGCTGTGTGCCTTTATAGCTGAATGTTGTAGTGCATGTCCCCTCTCGACGACGAGGAAGACGACTGTGTTGATGATGACAGGTGTTTTGCAGAATTATGGGGTGGACTCCTCGTCTGCTGAAAGCCGGGCTGGCCCTGACTGCAGCGTTGACGGTGTCCAGTTCAGATGTGATGGAACAGGGAAGATAAAAGTTAGGAGATGAAGATGAGCGAGGCAAGTTGGCTTCAGGAAATGTTAATGGAAAAAAAAAAGAATGAGTAGCTTTTTCTATCTTACAAAATTACAAAAGGTTAAACTGCAAAGAGCTTGGTACATTTTCTTTTATTTATCCAGAATAACCACAAGTTAAAGTGTTGCATAACTCTTGTGTTGTGCCATGTTCTGCTCTGCAGATAATGCTACCCTCTTGCTTATTGACAATCAGCAAACGGTAAATGCTCTTTTTTTTCTGTTGAACTGAAATTTTTTGGTTAATACCAAAACTGTTCCAGCAGTATTCTGAATTTTGCGCATGTTATTCTCAACAGGTCAGATTTTTTTTTTTTTTGTTAGATGATTCTCTGGGTGATGGAAAATGTGCGGTTAAGAATATTTGGTTGCCTTGTTTTGCTCGACAATGTTTGGATTTTGATTATTTTTCTATAAATGTGCCTTGTCTACCGTGAGCAGCACAATCTTTTTGAAAAAAAACCTGCCTTTTTTTTTTTATTCTCGTCTCTTTTCTGTAGACCTCTTTCGTCTGTTGTCATTCTTGATCTGGAAGGGTTACAGAGGATGCTGGATTTTTATGCAGGCTAAGCTTACATGCAACATTCCTGTTATTCTGGTTCATAATTAATGAGTCTCCAAACTACAAAACCTTGAGTCAAACACTAACAATGGTGGCTTTTCCCCACTTTTTGCCTCATAGAAATTCCCTCCATTAGCATTATTCTAAAACTCAGTTGTTTAGTTGTCGCTTTTTGTTTTAGGAAAGGGAAAAATGGTTATTGCCACTGTACAAAGTTGCATCTCAGGTCTTGTCTAATGTATAAAGCTGCTTGTTTAATTAGACTGGATGGAGATTGTTGAATATTGCATATCACAGACTTGCAGATTTGTTGCATGATTACATAACGCTAATGTAAACACAATGTGAAGTAAGCCTATAATATATGATTTGTCATTAATGGGATCAATGGTGGTGTAAACTAGACTAAAGGTGAATTGTTGCATGTAAACACGGCCAGCATTTTGTCCTCATGCTGTCTTCTTCACCCCTTTTTAAACATGGTCACTGATAAGGGGCTGGCATTGCTCTGTCACTCTTCCTCATTCAGTTTGTCTTCAGCCCAGTCTTCCTCTGCTTCACTGAGTTTCCAATCCACTTCAATTAGGATGGGCTTGTTCATGGGAAATAAAGCTTTACAGTGAGAGCCGCAGCTATGCGGAGTGTGTGAGTGTCACAAAGCACGTGAGGTGTATCCTGGATGTGTTTTCTTTTTCTAAGGTTAGAGAGTGATGACTGACAATCTTTGATGGACTCTGTCCTCTTATTTGATTTTCTGCTAAGACTTACTTGTTTATCTTTTTCATTTTGTATTTTTACTCTAAGGAGCCTCTGCTTTGCTCTTTAATGTATGATACAAGTCTGTTACTCTTAAATTTATATTTATACAGATATACATATTTTTTGTATCTTTTCTCTTTTTTCAGTTTCCCTTGTGCTAATGTTTAAAATCCATGAATACGCAGTATTATAGATGATGTAATTTGGACAGATCTCTTTTTTTACATTTATGTATGAACTGAGAATTTGTAAAAATGCTTTCACTGTCCCTGTGTGTAAAATGTATGTATAAATTAAATTAACCAACTTGGACTGGAGTGTATTTTATGAATGAAAGAATTCTTCGCAGTAGCTTTATTACACCAATGTGAACCTTTTCTGTCAACTTAATTTGCAGAGGAGTCTCACTGTTCAGTTGTATTTATTATCAGCTTAGTTTTAGCGGAATAGAAATTATTTCTTATTGCTAACTTCAAGGCTAGTAAAGCTAATTAAAAAATAAAGAACAGAAAAATGTCAAAGTCTGCTGATATATAAAGACAAAAAAACCACTGCATTAATTTATTTCTAAGTAGAACTTGCATTCTATCAAATTATCTAAGTGGATGAAATTTATCATAAAATCCCATAGTCCCATTTTCTTAACCTTTATGTAAGATTTTAATGTGCAAGAAACAGAAATACGAAATTAATCATTAAAACTGTAAAAATTACTGACATCTAGTATGTATATATATATATATATATATATATATATATATATACAGGGGTTAGACAATGAAACTGAAACACTTGGTTTTAGACCACAATCATTTATTAGTATGGTGTGGGGCCTCCTTTTTGCGGCCAATACAGCGACAATTCGTCTTGGAAATGACATATACAAGTCCTGAACAGTGGTCAGAGGGATTTTAAGCCATACTTCTTGCAGGATAGTGGCCAGGTCACTACGTGATGCTGGTGGAGGAAAACGTTTCTTGACTCGCTCCTCCAAAACACCCCAAAGTGGCTCAATAATATTTAGATCTGGTGACTTTGCAGGCCATGGGAGATGTTCAACTTCACTTTCATGTTCATCAAACCAATCTTTCACCAGTCTTGCTGTGTGTATTTGTGCATTGTCATCCTGATACACTGCACCGCCTTCAGGATACAATGTTTGAACCTTTGGATGCACATGGTCCTCCAGAATGGTTCAGTAGTCCTTGGCCCATCTAGCACAAGTCCTGGGCCAAGCGAATGCCGTGATTTGGGCCGCTGTGGTTTTACGTTTTTTGGATACAATCCGGGTTAGCACCCGAACATCCCGTTCAGACAGCTTCCTCTTGCGTCCACAGTTAATCCTGTTGGATGTGGTTCGTCCTTCTTGGTGGTATGCTGACATTACCCTGGATACTGTGGCTCTTGATACATCACAAAGACTTGTCTTGGTCACAGATGCGCCGGCAAGACATGCACCAACAATTTGTCCTCTTTTGAACTCTGATATAATGTTGTATGCATTGCAATGTTTTGAGCAAAAACTGTGCTTTTTACCCTGCTAACTGAACCTTCACACTCTGCTCTTACTGGTGCAATGTGCAATTAATGAATATTTGCCACCAGGCTGGTCTTCCCCTTTATTAAATATATATATATATATATATATATATATATATATATATATTTCTATAAAAACATTAACTTGCAAATGTGTAAAATTTCTCATTAATCCGGTCTGAATACCTATGACTGTGTGATATTTCAGTTTGTCTTTTTTAATAAATTTGCTAAATTTTCTACATTTCTGTCTTTTTCTGTCAAAATGGGGTGCTGAGTGTACAATAATGAGAAATAAAATTAACTTTTTGGATTCTGGCAAATGGCTGCAATGAAACAAAGAGTGAAAAATCTAAAGGGTTCTGAATACATACACACACACACACACACACACATATATACTATATATATATATATATATATATATATATATATATATATATATATAGATGCGTAAGAAATATCTAGGTCAAAAGAAATGTAAAGAAAAATGCATACATATATGATATAATATGTAAATATAAAAACAATTTACAATGTACGATTTTCAGAATAACGGAAAAAACATAGGATTTAAGATAAAAGTGCAGTGGTGTGTAAAGAAACGAAAGTAAGAAGTAGAATTAACCATGAGTGAGTCTAGTCTCTGTCTGACAGGGAAGAACTAATACCTGAGGCAGAAAACACATACACACACACACACACAAAAAAAAAAAAAAAAAAAAACAAAAACATCCCCCTTTCACCAATCTGTCAATTTTTCTTCCTCTGGTCTAGTTTGCTTAAATATCCTTCAGGAGACGCTGCAACAATTAAGAAATGCAAAATATTCAATTGCTCTGTAAGAATCACATAATCGGTGCAAAAGTACCAATCTTAGACCTGTTGAGCTATTTTAACTTTGGTCTTTTTTGCAGATACAACAAAAGGAAACAGAGAACAATCTGTTTCTTTTTCACAGAGTGCTGATATTTTCCATTTAAAATGGATTCTTTGCTTTTTGTTTCATTTGATGACATTTTAAACTTGGTTAAAGTTCTTGATACTTTACTCAGTAGAGTTATATAAATTTTTTTAGACGGTAGAAGTCTTATTCTAAAAACAATTTAATATTCTCCAGAGGCCTGCAGGACTTTCAAGACCAGAACTGGAGTTTGACACAGCAACATGTCTTTATGCGGTTACGTAACCCGCTGTCGGTCTTCACGCTGAACCCCGCCGGGTACCAGCAGCGCTGTAATCCCACAATGCAGAGCGCATGGCGCGTCATTGGAGAGGGACAACGATGGCGGCGGTCGGTGCACCAGAAGTGATCACACAGCTGGAAAGCGCTGCCAAAGTTTTAATGGTGAGAAATTCATCGTTCTTTTGTATCCACGACGGGGGCGGTACAAGTATCTCAACCTGTCTCGAGTGGAGTTTGGTGGTTAAAGATTCTCGTGGGTGTTTGCCTCGTCCCGGGTTTTGTTGTTAAATGTGTTCAGTTGAGAGACGGTATGTAAACGATGCGTGGCGCAGCGCCTCGCTCGTCTCCATCCCGCAAAAAAAAGCTAGAGAAACCCGATTTTTATTCAGAAATCCCACTGACTCTCACCTTCGATCCTTCTTGTACCCCCTTGAACATCACGTCAACTACAAACGGTTTTCAATGTGACTGTTTTCCAGAAACTTGAACGGTTGGATGTCGCTGCTCTCTCGCCCGCTAAATCAAGTTTTTTGGACTCTGAATACAGTTGGAGCATCTCTGTGCTGTTGGTTTAACGGTTGTTTCCCTCAGTCTGCAGCTTTGGCTCATCTTGTTCCCTCTTAAACACTCTCTTACATCAAGTGTTTGTCTCTCTCCCTCTGAAAAAAACACCCTCTATCTGTACAAATGGGACTGAACACCACGGCTAGGAGCAAGTGGCTAACCATGTGCATGTCGGTGTGTTAGATAAACTAGCTAGCTGCTGCCTCTTTCGCCATTTACCACCTTGTTGCGGTGTTTCAAATAAAAATCCCGTTTAAAAATGTGTTAGAATGAGAAAGCCTGCCTATTTTGGTTGAAAAGTCTTCATAGAGTGCTTCTCGTTGTAGCCAGCTGCAGGTGTAGTAGTAAGTTGTGTCACATTACCAGTCAGTCAGTATGTCCAGAAATGCAGTTATCTGGTAAATATAAGCTTACAGTTGACTCTTTTATTTAATTTGAGGTACCCTCTTTCAAATAGGAACAAGGGTGTATAAATTACACCTCTATAATGCCTTATAAAAATAATTAAGTGCTCATTATTACACATTTCCCCCTTTTTATGGGAGCTCAAGTGTGAATTGGACAAATTAAACAGTCATTTTCTTTTAAAGAAACAATTTCAAGCAGTACTGTAACTACCAAAATGGCTGTCTCAGATCTCTTGTGAGACATTGTCAGGCCTTACCCGAAACCAACTTCAGTTGTTTATGAATCTTCTTGGCTGTTGTTTTGTTTTCAGCAAGTAAAAGGCAGCGTGATTTAGTTCTGATTATGTGGTTGACTTATTGCAGAATATTCCTTTTCTTTTCTTTCATTAACACATAGGTTTGCTCTTACTGTATGCTTTTGGTCACTGCATTGTTAAGCTGTGTCCTGTTAGTATCCCTCTTTACTGTGAATTTCATGTGATTGTTTTAGGGCTGCAACTATTAGTTGATTAATCGACTAATCGTTAACTATCAAAATAGTCGGTGACTAATTTCATAATCAACTAATCATTTATTGTTTATAAGCTTTGTTTTTCCTCTCAAAATTGCCACTGTACCTTCAGCTGCCTTGTCTGTCTTTCTGTCTGATCAGTTTTTCTTGAATAGTTTATTGACATAAATAAACAATCATACACTACCAGTCAAAAGTTTTGACACATTTTCCCATTAGATTTAATGAGAATGTGTTCAAACTTTTGACTGGTACTGTAAACATGCTGCAATTTTCACATGATACGATTAGTCGACCAATTGACAAAATAATCTGTGACTAATCGATAATCAGAATAATCGTTTGTGACAGCCCTAGATTGTTTCTGCCTTGTTTCTGTTTGCCAACCAACACCAGTCACACCAGTGACTCAGTCCCACTGGAGGCAATGCCACCATACTACCTCAATGTTTTACAAATCATGTGTTCTGATTATGTGTTGTTTGGAGCCCTAGTTATGTAATTTATAATAATAATTTAGCTGCAGATTGATCTCACCTGTCAAAATAAGGTTATTTCAGAATTAGTTTGGCCTTTTGAAGACATTTCTGACAAAGCTTAACCTGGTATTATGTTTCCAAGGTATATGCATTGATTGCTTTTTTTTTTTTTTTTTTTTTTTAACTGTGTATTTCATTTACTGAAGTCTTGTCTGTTTGGTAGACTTTGGTAATGAATGTCTTGCATGGGGAAAGTGGCTGAGTGTTACAAAGAGATTTCTCTTTATCACTGAAAGGAAATCATCAAACATATTTGGTTGCCATGGCATCTTCATGCTGCTGAGTCATGTTCTTCCTTCCTCAGAAAGTACCAAATTGATGATTTGGCCTCTTCAAATGTCCCTGCTACCCTTCTTATGTTTCAACATGGTAGTTCAGAGTAATATCTCCTAAATGCAAATGGAGCCAACTATAGACCTTATAACTGCTTAATTGATAGAAGATAAGTAATAACAATGGAACTTTTTCAGTTTGTGAGTGAAATTCCTCAAACTGAAACTAGGAGTCTGTACTTTTAATTTGTATTATTTTCATAACTGGGATTTGGATATGTTTTGGTAAACTTGAAAGATTACTGTCCATTGTCCATGTGTTTGCGCTTTAGTAATGTAGTGAATTAAACTATTTCTTCAAAGCCTGTTTAGAAGCATTGTGTGTACATGGTATTATTGTTATTAGGTTGAAGCTCCATCCACACAGAGACAAAACCAATGGCATTTTTTTTAAGTTTCAAGAAATGTGTTCTTCTGCACAAAAACACTCAAGATGCTGTATATGCCAAGCCCGTATGCCCGTATTTTTGTGATGCTGCTTCAGAATTGCACCAAAAACAGAGAATAAGCTTCGCACAAATGCATTGAATGAAATGAAAAATACTTTAATTCCAGAGGGATTTTGAAATCTTCTGATGTAAACAAAGTTATGGTGAAGAAGGTGAGATGTGGCATCATTAAAGATGAGTACAAGCTGTAAAGACGGAAACAAAACAATCGCATTTTCAGATTTATTTACTTTGTGACCTTGTTTAAAAAAAAGTTTTTTTAGGCTCCCAAAACACCAGTTCCATGTAGATGTAACATCCAAACCACAGAAAAACCTGAATGTGATACACTTGAACTCTTCTGTGTGGCCTGAACTTCA
>JALJCO010009309.1:0-21002 GCA_023101725.1 Atherinomorus stipes | reverse complement strand
CAAATTCATAGGCTTTTAGATTCATTTAATTTGAGTCAGCTGTGCTGGTGCAAAGAATCATGGAAAATCGTCAAGACAGCGGCCCTTGAGGACCACTTTGTACACCACTGCTCTAAATAATAGTCTAAATAAATGAATAAAACCCAAACAAAGTTTATCATACAATGTGTTTGGGTCATTTAGTAGAAGTTCTAGTTATAACAACAAAGTAATGTCCGTTTGTATGCTAAAAACACTTATGTAATTTTACCTACTTTAATACCATTCTTGATTCACCAAATAAATAGAGGTGTAAAAAATAAGCTAAAAGTAGAAAGTGTGTTTTTTCAACTAATCACTAAACACGCTGGGTTTAATTCGCTCCTCTGCAGGTACGTAGATGAGCTCGTTGGTGAAAACCCCTGTTCTATGTACTGGTAGATCCAAAAACATGGCAGTATTTCTACTCACACTACTTTTACTTCTACTTTTGACATCTCTCAACATTGTTCCCATAAAGGTCACAAACATGCATATATTTGAAAATAAAATACTTTGCTTTCAATTTATTAATCCTAAAGGATAAGTTGGCGATTTAGTGATATGTGATATTTTAACAGCAGAGGCCCATCACTCCTCATTGCTACATGAGATGTAATAAATGGACAAACAGCACTGTACCAACATGGCCGCCCAATCAGCATGTTGCTGTAGTCGCCAGCAGCGTTGAATGCAGCGTCTACAGTAGGGCTGGGTATTGTTGAGAACATCATGATTTAATTTGATTTAGATTCTTTGGGTTTTGATTCAATTCAATATTGATCAAATTCAGTATTGATTTAAATGCTTATCAAGTCAGTAAGAAGTCGAAACTCTATTGTTAGTTTTAAAATATCTATTTTCCTGCCCATGTGAACATACTGTGTGTGGCATGTCACTGCACATTTTTTTTTTACAATAAAAACATCTTTGAATAAAAAATGGTTGCTATTTTGTTGTTGTATGATCCAATGTGGCCATACAACATAAATAACACGCACAGCACTCCCACAGGTCAGGAAGTGAATCAATTCAGAGGATTTGCTGAATCGATATTGATATTTTACCCACCCCTACATACAGTATGAGCTAGTTCTTCAGCTGTCACTAGCGTTCCAGTCTATTGTTGGCTAGCCACATGCTGTTAGCTGTTTATCTATTGTTAAATAAAAACTAACATGAAGAGCTCTCAAAACTTGATGATGGTAACTCTAATACACTGCATTCAAATATACCATTGCCAAATTTTCCCCGTGTCAAGAGGTTAACAGTGTTGCCAACTATTTCTAGGAAGCTAAAGCCTGTTAAATCATCACAGCTCTATGACATCATGCACCAGTAAGCATCCGTGACATGGTTGAGTGGTATTCGCATTCTGTGCCAGCCTCGGTTTATCCATCTCTCCCTCTCTCTGAGCTCACATGCTATGTCAGTACAGTCAAAACATCCCCCCAATTTTTCTGTTTCTGTTGTCAAACAGTAAAATGAGCCTGAAATTCTGACTGAACAACAGCTCTTTCAGAGTATTTAAGATGTAGTCACTTTCTAGGCGGCTGTTGCTCTGGTAAAATCACATGTAGCCTCGTCATCTAAGGCTACCACAGCTCTCCACTTGTGAGGGTTAAAACTGGTGAAATCTCACAATTGCCAAGAGGCATTGCCAAGAAGTAATAAAACAAAATATGGATGTGATAGTGAGATATTTTTGCTCCCCAAACAAGCCGCTGTCGTGTTTACAAGACTGAAGGAGTTACACACTCAAAAATAGAGGGCACGAGATGTGAACATTCTTGTACCTGTGGGTACATTTTTTGCAAATGTTCTCTCAAAAGTACAATATTGGTCTTAATGACGCCATAAGTGTACCTATATACTATAAAAAAGGGTCCAAAGTAATATAAAGTACAAATTTGTACCATTTCAACCCCAAGGGTACCTGCATCATTGAAAATGTGTGTAGCTTGTACAATAACTATAAATAGCAGTCCTTCTAAACAGTAGTATAATTATCGTTATTATATTATGATTTTCATAATAATCATAGTAATCATACTAATAATTACATGTATAAATTATATATGTGTTTGGCCTAATATTTATATATAATAATTATAAATTTATTATTAGCATCTTTTGATTGTTGTCATAATCTCTATTTTATTGACTTTTATTTATCATTTTTAATTGGTTTAATTGTACTTTATTAACTCAAATAGCTGGAGAAGGTACAAAAATGGACCAGGACTGAAGGGTACAGAAATGTCTTACAAAAATGAACACCCCCAGCGACAAGCTTTGTACCCTTTTAAGTACAAATTGGTACCTCTATTTTTGAGTGTGTAGAATAAAATGCAACACTGTTACACTGTAGCGAACAATTATAAACCCCAGAGTAGAAGGAAGAGTCAGTGGAGAAATGTCTATTGCAGCCATTTATGTGCTTCTGAAGACACAATGATGTCTCATCAGTATCAGAAATATGGGAAAAAATGATCTTTTCACTATCTACATTCACCTTCCCTCTTTTAATCCATTTATTTCACACATTCTTCTGCCCGTGATCTCAAACACACAGACTTATCTTTCTCATCTGATATGAATCCGTTTGTACCAACAGGAGAAAAGTCAGGTGGAAGACACGAAACGAGACAGAATAAAAGGAATAGACAGAAAAAAAGCAAGTCCCAAAGTTAAACCGAAGTGGAAGCAAATGGAACAAAACACAGTTCTTCATAATTCACGAGGCTGGTTTGGCTGTGATGGTTGGTGAGGGACGTCCTGTTTTTGTTTAAAATGGTAAAATAACCGGAGCGTTAACTAATAACACTTATTATCACTTATCTGTAAAAAGAGATGCTTAAAAGGATTATAAATAACACAAAAATAACCACATTTAATCAGCAGCTTTGTCACATGATGTTTGCTTAGTTTAAGTCTAAGACAGAAATACAGAATGCATTTTTGCTTCTTAGAAAGTAACATTTCAGTTTTTCTCTCAGTTTTTGTTGTAGTTTTTAATCTGCATAACAAGTATTATTTTCCACTCCATTTCCATGTTTACAGCAGGAAGTGTTACTTTTATTTTCAGCAGGTTTTATGGAAAATAATTTGGTTCTTTGCTCTTTCACTCCGAGATGAGCTCTTTGAAAATCAAGTTGTTTCCAGACTGTCTGTAAAAAAGGAACCAGTTTCTCCAGTAAAAGGACAAGAATAACATTAAAGGAATAGTACACCCACATAATGATGTGCCTTCATTTTCTACTCACCCTCATGCTGAGCAAAACTCTGGAGCACTTTTTTAATATCTCAAATGCAGCCAGAGATTGGACAGGTTTTTACAGATCGGCTCGATGAATGACTGTCATATAATGACAGTCATTAATCATTAATTCAAAACACAATTAAAAAGCAATATTTTATTTCACTGAATTATAATTTTGCAAATTTATGTTATTAGATTCTTTAGGGGGAGTGGGTAGCGTAGTGGTAATGATGCGGGCTTTGCAGCAGACTCGGGTTTGAGTCTGTGGACCCTTGGGCAAGGTCCTTAACCACCACCAACTGCTCCCCAGGGGCTTTAATTAGCAGCCCATTGCTCTCAGGTACAATCTGAGATGGACTAGAGAGAATGGATTTTCTAATTGGCACACTAATTGGGATTATATAAATTACATATATATATATATATATATATATATATTGTAGGTCCTTGTTATTTAAATTACTATTTTTGAATTTAGTCTTTTATTTAAAGGCGTTATAGAAGATGTTTCAACAGTTTTTGCAATATAGGGTAAATTGGGTTCATTACTCCATACCGAGAATCTGTACCTGCTGTCTGATAAACACCGGAGTGGTTCGGTGTGCACATTGTTCTGTGGCCAGAGGAGGGAGCTGTGAATCTAGCAAGTTGGTCTTGAGCATGCGCATTATTCAAAAACTTGCTAATAGTCTCCTGCTTTCTGAAATGCAGAAACATCTTCTATAGCGCCTTTAATTGGAGGGTACTGTTTTGAGGTATAGTTTTGAGGACGACCATATATATGCATTTATCTATTTATTTATTAATTTACTTATTTTTAATAATGATTCTGGCGACCTCCTGAAATTATCCTATGACCAACATAGGGTCCCGACCCAGGTTGGACACCACTGGTCTAGACCACAATTGGTGGTCAAAATAAAGTTAAAAGCAAGTATTTTAAAAGCAAAAGCAAAAGTTTTTCAGTGTTTTTCTTCACCATGATGGAGTCAACAACTAAACCGCAACCGTCTCCTTCCTCTATCAAAACTGTTGGGGATGTGGATGCAGTCTTAATTGACGTCAAATTCGCAAGACAGCTTGGAAAATTCGGCCACCGAGTCGCAGCACACAGCGCATTCAAGACAACGGAGAGAGACGTGGGTGGGCTTGTTCTTTTTGGTTTTTAATGCTTCATCTGCCATTAGTATTAAAAAACTGGACATGCATGTTTATTCTTTCACAATTCCTGCCTCTAGTTCCTTTAAACGAATTTCTTTGTTGTATGTGTGTTCAACATATTACAATAACCAGCAGAAAAGCCAGAACATGTTGCCAGGTGGAAGCTCAGAATTTGCCGGAGTAGAAGGTAAAGGCTGAAAGTCCGGCTGATGCACGGCTGCCAGTTGCAGCGGTCATTCAAACAGTATTGCATTCATTTAAAAAATGCCTTATGTCATGTTGTTGTTAAAGGTACAGTGTGCAAGAATTACTGACATCTAGTGGTAAAGATGGGTATAGTAATGACTTCATATTCCAAGCTTTGTTGTGAATGTACGGTGGCCATCAGTGGCCTAAATTCTCCCAGACATAAAGATGTTTTCATCTGTGAGTGGATCAGTGGTCTCAGGTGTAGCTATGACTGAACTATGAGTAACTACTTCCCAAACAGTGCTCTAACTTCAATTAAACAAAGCTGGTACAGCAGTTTTAAAGTTCAGAGGGTTCTCACTTCACACACTTTGTTTTGTCCATTTAGGGACACTGTAGCAAAAATGGCGGCACAAATATTGCAGCTTCAATGCATGTGGACCCCCAGCAAGTAGCTATAAATGACTTATTCCAAGAAAATAAACAAAAAGCAGCTATTCTATTTGAAGCGATTACACATCAATAAAAAAGCAGTTTTGGATTATATATTAAATTTTTCTGCCATTGACCTTTGATTTTGTTACACACTGTACCTTTAATGAGATTGTGGTTTTTACTGCAGCTAGCTGACTTTTAGGTTATTGTTCTCAGTGTAATTGTTTACGTTGTTGTTTAGAGGAGGTGAAGTGCTGGATCTACCTTGTTTGATCCCTCCTGCTGCGTGATGCCAGGATAGCTGCTAAAATAAAGTTAATGTGATAATAATCCGTGATGTCACAACCAAGCCAAACCAGAAAGATCCATGTGCTGAAGTTCTAAAATGGTTGGTGGTGCTCCATCTAGGCGAAGCATTTCCTACTGTGATAAGGTTTGTGATAACTGAGGTTAGCAGGGCCACAGCCCCACCACTCATTATTTTTAATGAGCCCCACTCCTGTAGCCTCTTATTGCTTTATTCATACTGCAAATGAGTTGTTTTGCCACTGTACAACACAGAAGGACTTTATCTTAATTAGAATAGACTCAATTTTCTTTTCTTTTTAAACCAAATGTTTTGCTTACATTTGGATCCACACTGTGCTTTAAGGCTAAAAAACCCTGAAATAAATAAATAAAAGAAAGAAAGAAAGAAAAAAAGACTTGTTGACATGTCAGTGTTGACTGCAGGAGTTGTGAAAGCAGAGCTTAAAATAGAGGGATGACTCAGAGAAGAGGGGGATCCGTCAGTCAGAGTATTTTCATAATGACTGACAACAGCCCCTAAAATCGCTACCGCCCACGCACATGATTACCGAGCCAAATTCCTGCAGTACGTCTGTCTGCAACGCTGACGACCTCGTCTCCCCCAGGGACACATTTTATTTCACTTAGGAAACTTAAATGTGAAAAGTGTTTCTTTTTCGAATAAGATGAACACAGGAAAATAAAAGCAAGCGTGGCGTTGCAAGTCTCAGCCTCGGTGGACGTGAGGTCTGTTGGCCAACACGGACAGACTTGTTCACTTTGAGTGCCGGCCACGCAGCGCAGAGCGACAGCGCCGTATTGATAGACCCTGCTTTTCTCACTTCAGAGTTCAATGAAAAACACTGATTAAACCTGCCACCCACACTCTCCGGGATTCACGACGCACACAAGTGGAGCGCAGCTGCTGTTCAGAGATTTGTGGTCACCTGAGAGCAGGTAGAAGGAAAGCTTTGACTTCTGTGGAAAGCATAAAAAAGTACATAAATGTGCAATAAACCACAGAGGTTGATGACAGAGGAGTTATTAAGCAACCTCATCTATATGTGTGCATACGGTTGATTTATCTGCACATTGAAGCTGTTGAGAAAACCAAAGCATGTAAAGGTTTGGCGTTACCGTGACAGAGTGTGAATGTTGGATGTTTACTCGCTTGATTCTTGCGTTTTTTTTTTCATGAGAATGGGTTGTATAATAGACGCGTATAAAACTCTCCATTTGCGTGGCAAGTTGAACTTTCTGAAGTGGGGGATGGTGGTTTGTCACCCGTCAGTCACTCCAGTCAGGTGAACATGGCAGAACCCGGTTATTGTGAGTACTTTGAGAGAGTTGTGCCGTTGTATCTGTTTGTAAGTCAGAAACCCGAAGAGGCCAACTTCCAGCAAAAGAACGTTACTGCTGTCGCTAGCTATTGTAGCTCAGTTTAACGAGTCTCTGTCGTCTCCTCGCCTCCATCTCTCAAAATTTAACCAACTGATTAAACGTACACAACCTCATTCACATACAGCTTAATCAGATTTAACAAGTTCAGGAAAGTTCTATATACTTAAACCATGCTAGCTGTTTCTACTTAGTCATTCCCATTAATGAAAACTTCATTTTTGTAAAAGTTTTCTTTTTTTTTTTAAGTAAAGCCAACTACTGTAGTTAGATTTTAGAGTGTACGTTGTAGTGTTGTTGAAAATAAACACTACAAGGCTGAAAAGCAGCAGTGCTCTGTTGGCAGCCTGATAATCTACAGTGATAGATGATCAATAAAAACTTCTGCAACATCACTGCTGGTCTTCAGTTACATGCAGGGCGTCACAGGATACAGCACAAGCGAGTATGTCATGCTCAAATCGGACCTGCTTGGTAACGATAACCCACAAGCCAATGGGGATCACTGATGATGTATGCAAATGTTGAGTGTCCCAGTTTGTACGGAGCGACTTTTAGCCCTAAACCTTGTGGTGCGTTTCAAGTGGCAAAGGCCAAGGCGTAGGGGTAAAAAACAGAAAAGAGATTGGGCCTAAATCTTTTGCGTCAGTAGGAAGATTTCTGAGCTGGGTCCTTTTTGTGAAGGTTTTGCTTGTTCTCTTTGTTCCCACATTCAGTTTTTCCAGGTACTCCAGCCCCCTCACGGGTGATAAATGAACTGTGAGCGTTGTTGTTTTTCTCTGTAATTGCCCTGTGAAAGACTCGTCACCTGTCCAGGAGACTCCAGCCAGGATAGAATATGCAGAGAAGCAGGTCAAAAAGACACAAAGGGAATCTTTGCGATCACATAAGAGTGTCATGATGTGTGAGGGGGGATACGTCTCTGCTGGGAAACAGGGGAACTGAAACAGGGACGGTTCAGCACCAGACAGGACAGGGACAGGACAGCCAGGACACAGTACCTCTCCATCATGGTGGCTGCCTCCTGCTCTCTTTTCCGCCTCTTTCTCTCAGCAATGCCTCGGAAAGCCCTGCCAGGACGTCAAAGCATTAAGTGGTTTTGTTTGGAAATAGGTTTTATGATTAAGCTGCCCCAGATTTAACATCAAAGAATGATTTGGTCTGAACCCAGTCTGACCCAAAAGGTTTCAACCTACGCAGAACATGTCTAATTTAAATGGCTTGTACTTTATCTGCAATATATATATGTTAATATAAAGTTTTTCACTTTGTTCTAACTCTGGCTGAGCTGAGAGAGAAACTGACCCTTTGGGTCTGGTTGGGTTCGGGCACAAAGAGGGCAGCAAAAAGGTGTTCGGGGTGAAAGGTTGTACGTCCATGAGGGTTAGTGAGGTTTGCTTAACTTTGTGGAGTGGTTAGAGTTAGCAAAAGAAAAAACGCTTTACGCACCAGAGGCAGAAAACAATGTGGAACTTTACACACACACATACTGTACACACACACACACACACAGGACCACAAAGCAATAAAGACACTGGATACGAAACCAACAAACTTCATCCTCCCTACAGTTAAGGCTCCCTGTATCATCTGATCCATATAGTTACCCACTGACCACCATCTTAGTTCATTCACATATAAACGTTGAACTCATACTCATGGTGTGTTCCTGTTCGATATCCATTATTTCCCATTTTGACAAATAGGCGATGTGGGTGTGCTCCTCTCAGAAAGGACAGTAATGGCTCTGACAACATGTCAGACATAATGAGAATCATCTGTGACAGCGTATGCCAGAAATGAAGCCATGTCCTGTGGCCTGCTTTTGACTTGGTGACAGACAGACAGCTGATGAGCTCTGAGATGACAAAACAATCGACTGAAGTCAGCCAAGTCTTTACGCTGCTTATTATCCAAAAGCCTTCAATTCATTTCAGTTTGTCTCATCATTGTCCGTTTTCTCTCAATCATCTGTCGTCACCAGCAATTCCGAAAGGAGACAATCTTCCTCCTTTAGCTATAGTACAAGTTCCTGCACGTGTCCTGACAATTTTCAAGCAAATGATTAGAATAAAGAAAAAAAAAAAAAAAAAACAATCAATAAATGCGTAAATAGCATGATATTGCAGGTTGGGAAATTTTTCGTATAAGGCAATCCCTCCACGAATTCCTGGTTTTGCAGTCACAACTACTAACGCAAATTCAGCCAATCCTTCGAGAATTCTTAAATGCAATGCGAGAAAGTGCAACGCTCTTCTGCACCGACCAATAAAACTTTTGTCATGAACTTTACTTCTATGTTTCTGATTTTCAGCTCGCACAATTTGTGCAAGAAACATCGACTGACTGACGGCGAGAATACAGCACACAACCTTCGCCTGTTAAACACGAAGAAAAACGAAGGAAAACGTGAAAACGTATGTGTGACACTTTCCCAGTCTTCTGCGTGAAAGTGGAGGCAAAGTGTTGGATACCACATGCAACGTTGTGGTAGATGACAAAATGCAAGTCATCAACTAAGAAAGGTTTTACAACTCAGCCAAGGAACGGCTTAAAACCTTGAGAATTATGCCCCCTTTCCCACTGAGAGTAGCGGGTTTACGCAGTTTTTTCAAATGTGGGTTGACCCGCTTATAATAGAGAGTCACATCCATCTACTTCCACCCCACGGGACCTAAGAAACGAAAATATATGAATGGAAGTCAATGGGGAGAACATAATTACCTTCTGGACCCAGTCGCTCTCTGTCCTGGATTCCAGATATGTTGGACGTGGATTTAAATGAAATAATTTTGATCAAAAGTAAAAACAAAATACCGCAAAGATTTTAGATTATTTCAGGATTGACTTGAAGCCTCTGTGTGGACTACAGCTCTCGCAGCTAGTGATGGCGTTGCTCCTTGCGACGAGCGTGAACGAGACCGGCCATCATTCCATCGGCATAATGGAAAGACTCAACATTTCCTGACTTAAAACGGTTTTCACCTCTGGCCACGCTCTTCTCCTATTCTTGGAAAAAATAAAATAAAAAGCGGTGGTGTGCCGGAGTAAAATCGCAACGGTTGCGTACTCGGGCAGCTGGTGACGTATGTTCCTTGTGACGAGAGCTGTAGTCCACACAGAAGCTTCAAGTAAATCCTAAAATAATCTAAAATCTTCGTGGTATTTTTTTTTTCTTTTGCACAACCAAAGTTGTTGTTTTGCGAAGCAGTTGTTTTAGTACATTTACATAGACACAACTGGCGCGATGTCACGATTTTGGTACGTACCGCCCAACGTGAATTCGCAGCTCAACCCAGGTCTGGTGTTTCCACTGCAGGCCAACTGGAGACGAGCTGATTGAAGGCGATTTTAATACACGACGCTTGCCGAGTCGTATGCCTGTGGGTGACACGGGTCTTGGGCCTTTCCCCACTGCCTCAAAGAGCTGATTGTTTGCAGGTTCAAACGGGTTTTGGCGTGGGAAAGGAGTATTACCGACCATTATGCTGGTTTGAGTGAAACAGCTAAAGACATAATAAAATGAATATTTTAAGGACAATTGCAGGGTTTTTACTACGTAAAATTTTTCACATATTTGTCTGTCTAAATAAAATTGACGTAAAAAATAACACGACATTAATAAGAGCAGATTTAAAAAGAAACTATCTAAAAATGTGGTATTAAGAGATGTCTTAATAACACATATTAAGACACAAATTATCTACTTATATTGGTGATAACGCAAGAAATTTTCGGTATCAGTATCAGTTTTTTTCAGACCGATATATTTACCAAACAAAATCTTGCAAGATCTCATTGTTCTGTTACGAATTTCACTATCTTGTTCCATTGGGCAGGGTCCACATGTAGCAAAGTCAATGTTATTCTGTAAGAACTTCATATCCCAGCATTCTTTTCAACTTCAACTTCAGCTTTACTTTTATAGCACTCATTTACAGTATATAGCACTTACATAGCACGTTTCAAGCATAAAAGCAATACAAAGTGCTTCACAAAGTCATGTGACTACGCAGCTGCTGCTGCTACAGACTGACTTGCTTTAGAAGCTGCTTATACTATGTCTGGTTTTAAGTTGTTGGTTAAGTTACCAAGTTGTCAGAAACATTAGAATTAGCCACATGTTGGCTAATACCTGCTAGTATCTGATATCTGGCAGCCAGATGTCCAAATTGAACTCCCTCTCTGGCTGAGATAAGGCTATTTTTTCTCAGAATTCTGACTTTAATCTCAGAATTTTGGGAAAAAATCAAAATTCTGACTTTAATCTCAGAATTCTGAGAAAAAATCAAAAATCTTTCTTTTAATATAACTATTATTAGTAAAAAATAAGTCTTATTTCTGTATTTTATCTCTTATTTCTTTCTTCTTATCATCATGCCTGTATTTTATCTCTTCTGCGAAAAAAGTCAGAATTCTACCTTTACTCTAAAATTTCTCTCTTTTCCCGAACCAGAAAAAAAAAAAATTTCTGGATTTTTTTTTTAATTTCCCCAAAATAATCATTATTCCTTCTTTATTCTCATTTTACAAAGTAAAAATCATAATTCTAATCTTCGAATTCCTACCTTTTCCCAGAATTCCTAAATTTAAATCAAAATTCCGAAAAAAAAAAAATCATTTTTCTTTTTTTAAGTTAGAATTCTACCTTTTTCTCAGAATTTATTTATTTTTCCTAGTGGCCCTAATCCTCTTCCGTAGTATTGATTTATATTGATATCGTAAATTAAGATTTGGACAATATCAGTATATCCGATATCAGTAAAAGAGCCAATATCGAACATCCCTAGCGGTAATACATCTGTTTGTAAATTAATATGCAACACATCACCAATTTGAAACTTAGCACATACAGTAGCATCATCTAGCTACATTTAGCAACTCTTAAGCAAACATTATGGCACACTAGAAATAGTTGGCAACATTGATTAAATACTCTCGCACACATTACCATGCAAAGACTGAACATTAGTGACACTGACATATCAGCTTAAGTTCCACAGCTGCTTGCTAAAACGTAACACTCCCGTCACATTGTTAAACCACAGTCATATTTTTCCTGTGCAGCCTCTGAGCTTCAGAAACTCAATTTTTAGTGTTAAGCAATCAGTCAGCCCCAGTTAATTCCACCCCCAAATCTGTCCTTCAGTGTGCAGCTACACTTGTACCTTTCAATGTTAATACCGTAGAAATGCTGCATGCAGATAGCACGATGTAAACATGTGCTTTTACTCTAGATTCAAACAAGTTTAGTTGAGGCAATATTGCAATGACTAATATGCTTTTTTTTTTCGTAGTTTCATATGTTTAATGTGTTTATTTGCTGAATTGTGTTAATGTAGAGGATAATAAAAAGGATACTTCAAGCTGGGAGCTCACTGTTAAAACAATATCAACATTTTTAGCGTAGCTTATCAATGCTACTGCACCGAACCCTTCCTTGCACGCAGCTGACCATGACTAAATCTATAACTTCTAACACTCAGTCCAGCAGACACTGAGGTTGTGGGGGTTAAGGACACAGCGGGCTGACTAGCACAAAGCCACACGAGGAAAAGGTTTCAAGACACATTACCTAACTGACAGAGAGGGAAAAAAGGCAGAGCAACAAGGAGGAACGGTGGGGGCGTTTGAAAGAGTTACTCACGATATTCTACAGTCGTGGTTTGGAAAGTCGCCATCACATATAGGAAGAGGAGACAAAAAAAATGAAAGAAAGGGTTAGCAACACAAACAGCAAAGCACTCCACACACTTTTATAACCTTCAAAAGAGGCTAGGCTCAGAAAACAAAGGGATAAAAATCATGCAAAAAGCCTGACTAAGAATTTTGGAGCTGAAAAGGACTCATCATGACCCTACACATGCGACCTCAGAGGAGTCACAGACTTAACAGCTGGATCACCCAGCATGTAATTAATTAAACTGCATCATGCTCATCATATTAGAAGTAAAAGACACTGGCCAGCCATTTTCATCAGAGTCCATAAGTCAGACACATTTATCAGTTTGACCTCGATGGAGACGTGAACAGATGGAAGCAGATGGAAAAAGGGACAGAGAGACACTGACATGTGGATAAAGAGAAGAGAGCGTGGGAGAGGAGAAGGGAAAGATGGTGGAGGATGAGTTTTGTCTGTTTGTGAGTTATAATTAGAAGATCAGGGTGATGGGTGATAATTAACCATTCTTCAAGACTGGCGAGTACTTTCCCGCATGAATGCGCTCTAAATACTCTTGATGAAAGCACACGACTCACTGTAAAGAAGTTCGATCCACCTCTCTCATTCCTTTATATTTTGCTTCCGGGGACAAACTTCCTTGTAATACTTTGCAGTGGTCTTGAGCATCAGTTTACCAGATTTTCAAAACGTTTGAATTTTTTCTTTGGACATTTTCTGTTTGTTTTTCTTTTATAATTTTCAGTCCAGTCCTTCTAACTGAGAATTTTCAGAGGCATGTCCTTTCCCCTCCGGGATAAATAAAGTTCTTTTTCTTCTTGTGTATTTGTTTAGCTATTTAACACTGACCAACACTGTAAAAACCAATGGGTTAAACTGCTGAGGTTAAAAGGACCAACTAATTTCTGGGCTATTTCAATCCAGACATTTGGGTTGTTGACCCAACTTCTGAGTTAAAATAACCCAACATTATAGTCAATGTTACCCAACTTCTGGGTCAGATATTTAACCTGAAAGTTGGGTTAAAAGAAATAAATAAAAAAAATAAAATAAAATTCTGGGTTGAAGTAACCAACCTAACATTGTAGTCAATATAACCCAACTTCTGGGTCAAATATTCAACCCAAAGTTGGGCCAAAAAATAACCCAATTTTCTGGGTTGAAGTAATCCAGAAATTAGTTGGTCCCTTTTTAACCCATTATGGGTTATTTTTGACCCAGTAAATTTTAGTGTGAATGAACCATTCAGGCATGAAAATAGCACCTATCTCAAAGGATGAACCAGTGTTATGTTAACAGATAACAGACATTTACCGAATTGGACCGGCTTTAAATTTTTCTGATCCAATCCGATACCTGGGCTGAGCATATTGGCCGATACACGATCCGATCCGATACTACAGTTGAATGAATGAACCGTATATCTTGCCATTTGAGTGAAGGCATCAGGCTTGACATAAACATTTAGCCTTGTTAAAAAAGGTAACAGATTAACAGATATAAATGTGCTTAATATTATTTATGAAAAATTAAAGTGTACATTAGCAGCAAAAAGAAATAGACACCTCTGCTCTGTGTGATGACATAACCAGCGTTGCAAACATAGAACTGAAGTGACTAGATGGCTGTAAGAAATGACTGGATCGAAAATCGGCCTTATTCGTCCGATACCCAATCCAGCTAATTAGTCAATATCGCAGCCGATATTCGATCTGGCATCTTTATTTTTAAAATGTATCTTTGGGTACATTCTCACATAGAGTCAGACCCAAGGAGCATTTAGGTGGGCATACCTCAGCTTCGTGTGCAGTGTGTCTTTGGGAAATCTGAGGAAACTGGACAAACGGAGGACAAATTATCCACTCATCCCTTCTTTCACCCACCTGAAGTGTCAGGCATTAAACACTATCTGCAGTGCATCTGCTATTGGCTGAAGCTTCGACAGCCATTCTAGGAGAGAAAAACAGGAGAGAAAACGCTGAGGTATGCCAAAGGACATAAGAACTGGACTGAAAATCAGTGACACGGGTCTGATGAATCCTCCCCAGAACCAGGACCTCAACATTATTGAAGCAGTTGGGGAAAATCTGGACAAAGAGAAGAACAAACAGCAGCCACCGTCCAAAGAAGAACTTTGGAAAGTCCTTCAAGAAGTCTGGAGAACTGTTCCTGTTGACTACTTAAAGGTACAGTATGTAAGAATTACTGACATCTAGTGGTTAAGACCGGTATTTGAAAAAAAGATGCTTTTTTCAAATGGTTTCATATTCAAAGCACTGTGTACGGTGGCCGTTAGTGGCCAAAATTTTCCCAGACATAAAGATGTTTTCATCTGTGAGTGGATCCAGAGGTCTCAGGTGTAGCATGACTGTACTATGAGTAACTACTATTAATGTCTTTTAAGGGATTACTTACAGTCGTCCTCAAAATCATTCATACCGTCCAGTTAAAAACAGGATAAATTCACAATAGTAATTCAGATAACAGGAAATAAAGGAACTAATAATAAATATAAATTAGCAAAATTTGAATTTTGTTGAATAAATTGGTATTTTTGAATTGTGGTTGAAAATAATGAGAAAAAAACCAAACAAACAAAACTGTCCTAGACACAATATAGCATATTTACCATCTTTTTCAACATTAGAGAAAACACCTCATTGCAGTGATTGCCTCAGAGCCCCATCATGCTTGTATACTTGTTTTATTTTTTGTGTGTTTGTTTTTAATATTTTTGTTAAACCACAATTCAGAATCAGTGTTATGATTTTTCATAGAATTTTTATTTATTATCATTTTTGTCAATTTCAACTTATTTCACTGGCAGCAGATTTTTTTTCCTTTAATTGGAGGTTATGAATAATTGCAAGAATAACTATATCCCAAACAGTCTCTAAATCCCATTAAACAAAGCTGGTACAGCAGTTTTAAAGTTCAGAGGGTTCCCCACTTCACTCACGCTGTTTTGTCCATTTAGGACATTTATGGAGGCACAAATGTGGCAGCCTCCATGTATGTGCACCCCCAGCAAGTATAGATATATGTGACTAATTCTAAGAAAATAAGCATACAACAGCTATTCTAGTGAAGTAACAACACATCAATAGAAACATCAATTTGGATTATATATAAAATTTTTCCATTGACCGTTGCTTTTTTTTTACACACTGTACCTTTAAAGAGACAAGAGAAATCATTCCACATTGAAGAACGAATATGGTTGTAGAAAATACTGACTTTCATTAGCACATTTCAATAAATCACTGCATCTATTTTCTGTTTTCTTGGCAAAATGAGGGAGGACTCAAGACTTCTTCATCTTTATTTCATAAATAAATCTGGAATGTTTTTTCTATCAAAAACTTGCCTCATCCAGGTCTGCAAGCGGCCCCAAACAGAGCTAACCTTTGAGGTCGAGAACCACAGAGTCCAAATTTCAAGAAGTAGCTGCTGTTATCCACCCCTACACAACCTCCTGCTCAAGTATACATCTAAGAAAAATTGGAACAGCTCAGTTTAAAAGCAGGGAGTGGGCCAGGTCCGGCCAGCACGATGCTGGAGCAGGAACAGTCATGCAACGGATGGGAATGGAGGCGGATTTCTGCCCTATACTCACGCCTGCATGGTGGTGGTGGCTGTCTGAAAGCTGAACATATTCTCTTTGGGGAACCAGCTATTAGGATTGTCCTCTGTAAAGAAAGAGAACAAAGGGAAGGTGACGAGTCAGCCGGCAGCACGTTTACAGACCGACCTTACACTCAGCTCAGGAAACTGGTGGAAGCATCACATCAAACAGTTTAAATGGTCAATAAACAAATCTGTGTTCCATATTCCACGTCTACCCATCCTTCTTTACCCCTGTCATCAGTGCACGTCCTGTCCTCACTGTACATCCTCTCCAGCTTCTTGCGATGCTTCCCTCCGTCCTCGGTGAGGTATCCCAGGTGAAAAGGGATAGATGGCCCCGACACTGGAGCCCGAATGCAGGCCACGCAGAGTCTGGGTGTAGTCCTCCCTCGACCCCAGCGCCTGAGACCCCAGTCCCCGATGTTTTCCGGCATCACCTTGGAGCCTCTGAAAACATGTCGATGCTGTGGAAGCCTGACCGCGGGCCGCTCTGATGCTGGTGAGCCGTGGTGATGGTTGCTGCGGTGATGGCTGCTACGGTGATGGCTACCCCGGGACGACGTGGCAGACGGCTGGCTGGCGCAGGACAGGTTGCAGCTGGCGGTGCCGGGGGCCTGCGACACAGGCCGCTCCTGGGGTCCCTTCAGCACCTCCAGCTCCAAGCTCTCCTCGCTCCCAGGGCCCCCGAGGGTCATCCCTCCTTCCCTGGTAATCGTGTACACTCTGGCGGGCGAAAGTTACACCCCTCTGGGCTCTGGCGGCCTGGCGGCTCCTCTGTGGAGAGGCTTCGTTCCACGGACAGCCTGCGTTTGGAAGGGCCCAGCGGTGCCTGGGCCTGGAGGCTGCTGACCTGAGGCAGAGACTGGGGATGAGCGCTGGGATTGGACTGGCGAGACTGGCTGGGTTTAGCTATGGGTAAACTCTGAGACTGTGGTGGCAGATTGTTGTTATGCAGATGGCTGATGTCTGACGAGTCACAGTCCTGGCCAGGAAACGTGTCTGACAGAAGATGATCTGCAGATGACATGAAAAGAAACAGACACACAGAGAAATAGAGATTAAATATTACATCAAGCTACTTTCCCAAAGAAAACTGAAACATGCAAATATGAATAGAGGTAAAAAAAATAAAAGTTTAGACATTTCCAAGACTTTACAGTCAATATTTGGTCTGAACAGTTTTATTCTGCAACACAGCTTGAGCCCCTAAGATTTTACAAGCGAGAAAAGTTCCTCAGGCTTTTCAAGGATTTTCCAAAGCTCTTTTGGAAGTTGGCTGCCTTTTGTTCTGCTCTCTCTCTGTCCGGACGGGACCTAAATAATTTTGAAGTCTGAGCTGTGGGGAGGATTCATCACTCCATCAGAACTACTAATATTTCAGTCTACTTTTTTCTGACATTCATCACGCTTCAGGCTTTTCTCCTGGATTTTCTTAATTAAGAATGACTTCCCCATGACAGCGACCCTTCCATGGAGAGGATTTCTGATGAGGCTTCCAGGTGTAACTCGAGTATGCTGAACGATTCAAAACGATTTAAAGGTATAGTTTGGTAATAATTCTAAAGTCACTGCACAGTAAATCCCCAGTGTTAAATTTGAGTTGTTAAATCATATTAACTCTTTCAGAGTAATTCTAACACCATTGAGAGTAAAATGACCACCAGTGCTGGTGAAAATTTTCAGAGTTAAAACAAGTTTCCTCTTTCAGTGTATAATTGACTCTATCAAGTGTAACTAAGTGCACCCAGGAGGACTCTGCCCTCTTTGGTTGAATATTTCCCATCATGCTTTGTGACTTCCCTGTATGGTCCTGCACAGCGAGTCAAGTGAGTATGTGATCCCTTTGGGTCTCCTTAGTGTGTGATGTGCATTTACTCAGCATATGTTGTTGAAGATGACAGTTTGTTCTGTGCATCAGCACTCACTAATAAGCTGTTCTTCACAACTGTCAGAAATTCTGTGACGCTGTCTTGAATGCAAGTGGTGGCTCAGCCAATAGCTCAGTTCATGATGGGATGGATGTTATTATCAAAACTTACAGATTTGACTGTGTATATCCAACACTTTAGGTGATATTGTACACCAATTTTGTGTTTATTTAGGTCCCCAAGGAGTCAGTGTACATTTTACACTGTTCCCAGAGTTTTAAGTCAACACTAATCCAGAGTTAAATCCTTAACACTACAAGAGTAAAAAATGAACTCTTAGGGTAGCTCTAAACTATAAATGGGCCCGTGGGGTCGCCCCCCCCCCCCCCTGGGGGGCCCGCCCCGCGCCCCCCCCCCGGCCGGCCCGCCGCCCCGCGCCGGGGGCCGGCGCGGGCGGGCCCGCCATCAGGTTAATAATCCTGCAGGGAAACTTGTATTAACTCTGTACATTTCCCCCGGCCCGGATGGGATGCCCCTTCCTGGGGCTGGGCGCGGTGCGGCCCGCCTGCGCGCCCGGCGGCGGTGGGCCGCCCGGGCCGGCGGGGGCGGCTGCGGGGGCAAGTTAAGTCACTAGTACCTTCAACGCTGTAGAGAACAATGTTAAATTTTAACTCAATTATGAGTTAATTTTACTCTGAAATTTCAACACTATGGAAAGAGTTAATTCAACACTATTGATAAGGACCAAATACACTCAGATACAGTGTTAAATTTAACTCTATAAGTGTTGATTTAACATAGTAAGTGATGCAGTGCACAATCACGGCTGCAACGTCACGGCATCGTTCCAGAGGGAAAAGTCACATTTCTGAGCAGTTTCTGAGCCTCGGGACGCTGCTGGGCAGTGATGACTCGAAAGTGCACATTATAAATGTTGGTGTGCCATCAAAACAAGTCAGACACGCATATTTTTAAGGTTGAAAAGTTACGTTGTGTGTCTTTAATGAGTTTAGATTGCACACTAATCTGAAGTTAATTTTACCCAAATAAGTTTAGTTGGATCAACATTAACCTTAAGTATTAGCGTAAATCAAACTAATGTAAAATCAGCTAAACAGACATAAGTTGGTTCAAGTTGGTCAAACTAGAAAGAAAAAAAAGTTAAACAAACTCAAATAAATCATGTTGACCCAAAGTATAATGAATTGAAACAGCAATATTGTTTAATGTTGTAAAAGAGTTATTAAATTGCGTGGAAATGCTTTCCATTCATTTTTAAGTTCATTCAACAGATTATTTCTTTCAGTGTATAGAACTATTCATTCCTCCAGTTCGGAGCCTTTTGACACTTAAATGATTGATAAGTCACAACAAAAACATGCTCCTCTAAATAAAGTCAGGCAGAGGGGCTGGGCTGATAGAAAATATATACACTCAAGAAAAGCCTGGTTATCTCTTTTTCAGACCACTTTGCAAAGTTACACGAAAGTCTGGCTGCTTAGAAAAAAAACATATGAAATAAGGGACAGGTCAAGACTTTACCTCCGCCATACAAATTCATTTATTATAGTTTTAAGTGCTTTGTTCTGGCCCTGAGGCTGAGTAATAAAGCCATGAGCATCATGTTTGCATGGTTTTTACCTCAGGCTTTATCTAAAATGACCCCCATGTTCACTCCTTCCCTTCTCTGTATATAATTAAAGGTGTCATGATCAGATTTATACACCCCAACACAATGACTAAAGTAAACAAAGTGCAATACAATGTTAACAGGAGACAATTTCAGTAAGAGGCCGGTAAGTTCAGCGGAGTGGAAAATTACCAGCAACCAGCTAAAAAGCAATTTTCAACAGTTTTTTTTTTTTTTTTTTTTTTACGATAACGTGCTTTCCACATTTACTCAGCCAATTACTCCAAGAGCTTTCACAGCTGTGATGTAAATGCTCTGCATTTTTTATCCAAGCATATAATGTGAGTTTTCTCTGTCAGGCTGGTGCATGCATGGCTGGTCGTCAGGCTGCGCGCTGTTCACCTACCTGCTCCGTTGGTGGTTCTCAGGATTTGTATTGGACAGATACTCTCCGAACGTTCTGGCGGCTCTGTGGAGACATAACGGATGTAACAATGAAGCTGCGGATGAAGAACTCGTTTGACCCTCCTCTCTAAGGCCTCTTTTATTGCAAACAGATTACACCATCTTAACCGTCTGTGAGAGGGTATTCATACTATCAAACAGCCGTCTCTCACCAGGGTAGCATTCCAGTCTAACGTAGCGCAGAGAAAGCTGGGAAGCAGGCTGGTGCAGCTAAGCAGCTTGCCTCCTTTGCTCAGATGATCGGCCTCATAGAACAGCCACAAACTGGCAGTGTGTGAAATGTCGATTTGTCGGACAGTCTTTTTGTACAGAAAATGCTGTTTTCTATTAATTCTCCAGGGATAATTTTTTTAACACTGCTGCTGTCAGGTATTCTCTCCTTTTCTGACTCACTGGCTAGATGTAATAGATGTTTCCTCTCTTGTATGTATCATGAGTACAATCATTGTCCTGTATTGTTGGACATAAAATGTATCGGGCTCCATCAGTACAGGGTTAGACTAAGTCCTGCAGGGGTGCAGATGTTTTATGGAGAAAGAAAAAGAAACAAGGAGTAATTGCACCACTAAAAAGGGAAAGTTGCCTCAAACCATGTTAACTGTGATTAATTCATGAACAAAACTTCAACATTTGTGATTACCAAGACAAAAAGGTCCCCAGGCTTATTCTCTGCTATAAATAGCGCATTCATCTGAGCATAAAGGGGTCAATCAACTCAGTTGTGGCCTTTTCACTAGATTAATAATATGCTTGATGAATTGTCACATATATTACACATAAAAGAAAAACAACCCAGTACCTGGATTTAATAGGTATATATATATATATACAGTTATCCTCAAAGTTATTCATACCATCCATTCAAAGAAAAGGCTAAATTCACAACAGTAATTCAAATCATAAGAAACTAAATAAACTAACAATAGATTAAAAAAAATGACAAAATTATAATTTAGTGAAACAAAATATTGCATTTGAATT